>MU182709.1:83699-101066 GCA_016904865.1 Pissodes strobi
TCTGTGTGTGTGTATGTATGCATATATTCTTTTTCTTCAACTATTTTAAAGGGGAGAATGTGATTGATTTTTAGAAGAAAATAATTGATATTCAAATTCGTCTTCTCATAATAGTATATTATATACCTAGGTTGAGAAGTAAGCCATTATTTACCGAGCACTTTTATATAATGTGCGAGATTAATAATGGCCTTCTCAACCGAGGTATATATAGAATTTTTTTACTACTAACACTGATATATTACCATATTTGATTCGATTTAATTTTATATTAGTCATTTTCTACTTATTTTTCAAATAGTTCGAAATATCAGGTAGCCTGGAAGTTCGGTTGTCTAACTGACAGATATCGTAACATAATCTTGACAAAATCGCATTATTAATAAGAATATTATGGGGAGTCATGAAAAGTGAGTCATACTGTATATATATTTTTTTACTAATAGCACTGATACAATCCTTATCATTATTTTAATTGATTAGATTTTGAAATTAATCATTTCCTACTAATTTTTCAAATAATCCGAAATGACAACTAGTTGTCAAACTAACAAGTTTGACATTTTGGCATTTTCCGTTTCTGTTTCATTATTGACCTAGGTTTTTTTTTTAATATTATTATTTACCTAGGGTGAGAAATGTTACTTCTCATTTGAGGAATGGAGTAAATAATGGTGATTTATCATGTTAGTAGTAAAAAAAATTATTTAGATACACCCACTAGAAATGCCTTTTTTACCCAATATCCCACAGAACTCCACATTTTTAGAATTTTTGCTTTTAACGACTTGTGTCAATAAAATAAGAAATGTGTGCCTACTATTCTTATTTCAATCATGTGCGTGTTATTATGGTTTAAGGCTTTTTGGTTTTGTACTAATTGATCAATTAATGGTTTTTTTTTTATTGCAAACAAGACGAAAATTTGACCACCTGTTTGGCCACTTTCCCCCCTTTTTTTAAGTTATGGAATATCATGTACCGGAAAAATGTGGGATATTTATAGATTTCTAATTGAATGTTATGCCTTCCGAAACCTCTTTTAAAAGATAGTGTTTTTCATTGTTTTTTTTTTTCAAATTTTTCGCAGAATTGGTATAGGACATCGTGTCGAGGGCAACGGATCGCTAAGGGCCGCTAATGCGTTTTTCTGAATGTATGACACAGCTGCTTTTATCTAGCATTAAACCAGAAAAAGAATATACTTGTCTGTTTTGATTCCAAACTTTGATTCCAACATTTCCTTTAATCAAAATTTATATTACATGTCAAAGTACGTAAATGATGGTCAAAGGTATCTGGATTGTGAAAAACTACGAAATCGTGTTATGAGTTTAACTCAAGGTTCGATAAACATTACTTTCGGTTACATTTTTAGAGTTAATATGATTAGTTGATATATATATATATATATATATGCTACGCGAAAAAAGCATTAATACACATATGCTCGATACAAACCATTTTTGACGTATCCCTACAATTCTAATATCAAAATGTAGATAAAACATTATTTCCCTAAATGAGAATATTTTGGTTGGTGCTTAATTCTAGTTTAATTCTATCCATTTTATTTTCTTTCAAAGATATCAGAAAAACGATCTCGAAACAATGTTATTGGGCTAGCTAATATAAGGACTCGGACAGTTTTTAAATAATTACCTACACGTTGTAAGAGCAAAGTGAGGTAGGGCTTCTATTTAACTTGGCATTTTAATAAATAAACGGTTGGGAAAAGCGAACACATTCTCGTTGATTTCTAATAAGTTTAAATAGAGGGGTCCGGTAACACTGCATCTGACATTCTAATAAATGCATGCCGATAATAGCACTATGCGCAGCGAGTTCTGTTTTAGACATTTGCAAAGTCTCTATAGTTGACAGAACGAATAATTGTCTTTCTGTTGTGGATAATCAGAATCGTTCACATTATCAATAGTCCTAAATGTATTCACAATGCGGATGTACAGCACTAAATAAATGCTTCCACTATAAGAACGTACGTTTGGCCCCATAACCGGCAGTCATCAATATTGAAATATATTTCATTTCGCTCAATCTTGCCAGTCTAGCTCAAAATTTTGAATTTTGGCATAGTAACGAAGGTATCTATTAACATCGCAAATAAACATAAATATGGTAACGGTTTTCATCTTTGAAACAAAATAAGATGGTTTTTTGGTATCATGGAGTTGTACTAAATTCAAATTGAATGCAATAAAAATAAGCAATTTTCCGTGCAAAATTTAGTCTTTCGGGGAAAATTATTAACTTAGCAACGTTGTGAACGTCATTATCGGGCATACACAGAAACCTCAATTTTGTTTTCCTAACTAAAGCGGTTTCCGAGATGTCTGATCGTTTATATTCAGTGAATAGCTTGTTACATTTACAAATTTGGAAAATATTTGTCTGACCGTAGCCTAGTAATCAGTTAGAAGAGTTGAAAATTTAGAATGTTGGGCAGCTAACTTATATCGATGTTGTTTGTTCACCCCTCATCATAATAGACGCCACGCCTTTCTGCCATAATGTATCTGTCTTCAAATGACGAGCGGGTTTACAAAATCAAATAACGTCATTTGCAGACGAGCACATTATGGTAGCGGGAGGCTACCGCCTATTAACGACGTCGATTTCTATAGATGCTCTGCCATTCTGATTTTTCAAATCTAAGTTATTACTGTTTCCACATTTGTATAATAGATTTTTACAAAAAAATAGTTTTATTTATGCAGTCGTTCTATATTTTTATGTCAATACGTAAATTGTTACTAAGAATCTATGTTCGTATATTGATATATGTACTAAAACCACTCAAAGGCATATGTTCAATACTCAAATATGATTCGGAAGCTGCATTTTCCAGTTCTTCACGATTTTGTTGACCTGTTAGTCAGAAATATTGTTAACCAATCATCATACCCGTGCCGACTTATTCAATTTGTAGATATATACATATGCTATGTTCTGAGGCTCGTTTCTTCTTAAAGTTAATTTTTGAGTAGAAGAAAAGACAAGCTGTAGAAATAGATTTTACAATTATGGGTGTTCTGGCTATTGCTCTACTTCAAATGGTCAATGTTATTATGTGTTTTTAGAAATATTATTCTCTTTACTAGCTAAATCCTTAGCTCTTTTTTATATTTGCGTCTTTTATTTTTTTATATTTCTCTTTTGCCAGTTTTGCAAAATTATGTACAGATTTTTGTATTAACTTGGAAGGTCCCAAGCTTTCTTTTCTGGGTTTAGCATTTGAGCACCTCTTTATTAACCAAAATATTATACATGATGTTACAAAATAGATAGAGTTATCTAGACATTGTAGCATGCCTGATAACGAAAGTCTCGTGTGATTTTGTATATGTGTTTAGTTAGGTTACTCTTCTTAAAATTGAATTTTTATTCAATAGCGTTAAGTTAAATTATTAATAAGACAAAATTTGAGTTATACAGTTAGTTTTAACTTAATTAAAATTTTAGGTAGTCTTAGTTAATTTAAATAAATTATTTTTGTAAGATAATCTAATTGTAAAATATAAAATAAAGCAAAATTATATATATACGTAGTTTTATTGTCCTATTTGTTTACAGATGTATCAAACATTATAATAATTAAAAACTATCTAAAATAAACTACGTGAAAGTTGCATAATATGTAACAATAAAAGATAACATTAAATAATTTTTCTTGGTGCTTCTTACTTTACTAAAAGCCATTTGATTCACATTAAACTACATTACTCATTAAAATAATTCTATGATATTGTAATAAAAAACATAACAATGCTAAAACCATAAATTACAACAATCACAACATGGAAGACATTTACTTTGTATTGAAGTTATCTTTTAACAGAACCTTGGTAAATTATTCAACGAGCAGGTAATGAATGGATGCTACCCGGGAAAATGAAAGATTTGCGAATGAGTAATAGCCATTATCTGCGAGTAAAATACTATAATAGTCATTGAAACACGGTTTCTGATTTTCACTAATTTTTAAATTTAATCACACAACATGTTTCCTTGCACGGCAACTCAAGTGTCAAGTGACTAGGTATAAATAACGTTACGCTAAGGTACAAAAGAGGGAACGAGACGTCAATATAAAATTGTTTGGAAAACCCAGCCATAAGGGCCGGTAGTTAACTAGACATATTAAAATAAAATTAAAAACGGAGAATTAAGTAATTTCCTGATTTTTTAAGTTTGTTGATTTCTAAAGATTCCAAAAAGGGTAATTGTTTACTTTTATTTTCTGTATGGAGGATAGTGTTCAATTGAAATTGCGATTGTTGTCTAAAAGATGAGTTGCGTACCCTGAATCGGGCTTATTGTTCAGATAATCTATTTTTTCTTCAAACGTCAGTAAATCCGCCATTACTCGACTGTGTAGGCGGCCGTGAAGTTTCGTTTTTCCTCCGCCGGAGCTTTACTTTTCACTTTTCCGCCGAGGTTAAAAGCGATGCTAATATTTTCTTTCTTAAGGATAGAGCTAACTTATGTGAATATCCATTGTTTATAGCTATTTGCTTTATAAGGTTTAACTCTTTATCAAAGTTTACTTTTTTCATTGGGATACTAATTAATCTACGTATCATACTATGGTAAGCAGCAAGTTTGTGTGAGAATGGGTGTAAGGAAGTGTTGTGTCTGTGTGAGGTTTGTGGTATATTGCAAAGGAGTGTTTATTGTATTCACGGGAAATCGCTAAGTCCAGAAAATTTATTGAGTTGTTAATTTCTGATTCTAAAGTGAAGTGTATGTTTTTGTGTAAACTATTGATGTATTTCAAGAAAATCAAAATGTCTCTGTGTACCTGTGAAACACACCAAAATATCGTCTACATACGCCAATATAAACATTTTTTGAATAAATGGTAATTTTTTATTTTATTTTCTAAGTAATCCATAAATATTTCTGCTAATAGGAGGCTTGAAGGACTACCCATAATAAGGCCTCCTTCTGACGAATAAACAGTGTTGTCAAAATGGAAATAATTCTGACTCATACAGGTTTTTAAGACACTACTAATTTCCAGAAAATTAACTACGTTCGTATTATTTTTAATCAAAAGATCTTCGACTATTTCTATCGTTTGTTTAGGAGGTACACTAGGGAATAAGTTCTTAGGAAGGTTAAAATTTTTAATTTTGTCTATTAAAGAGTTCTTAATCGTAAAAGATGGCTGAAATTTTGTGTGTTCTAAAATAATGTTGATGAGTTTGTTAGCTACTTTTTTTGGATGGCGCAGTGACATAGACCACAGGTCTTATGGGGTTGTTTTCTTTGTGTAATTTTATAAGAGAGTATAATTTTGGAGGGGATGGATTCATAACTTTCAAAAAATATTTATCTCTGGCTGGCTTCCAAACAATTTTATATTGACGTCTCGTTGTTCCCTCTTTTGTACCTTAGCGTAATGGTATTTATACCTAGGATAGTCACTTAACAAAGTTGCCGTGCAACGAAACATGTGTGAATAAATTTAAAAATTTGTGAAAATCGGAAACAGTGATTCAATACCATACTTTTTTACTACTACTTTATTTAAAAAAAAAATTGACCAACTTAATTTAAGACTTAATTACTTTTTTGTAAGTTTTTAAATAACATAAGTAGTGCGTATAAGTAGGTTCATTGGAACTTCTGTAAAGACTGTAAAGTTAATGTTAGTGTTTTCTTTAAATAAAATATCCCCTTACTGGAAGTAACAATTTCGAATTATTTTATAAACTGCCATAACAACATACCACTTCAGAGTTTTTTTTTGCGAGATTTCTTAGGTAGAAGTTTTGTTGATGTTATTCTAGCAGCTTCCATAATCTCTGATGGCATTCCAAAAAATCGAAAATTATAAAAATTCACCGTTGCCATTGTATACCTGTGACAAACTGACTTCAATGACGTCCGCCCTGAGGATCAAAGCCTACTAATTTTTTTTAAGTATACAATCGATTGATCATAATTATTCCCTAATCAACAGTGCTTAGCTAATTGATAACTACTCGATGTACGTGTATAATGGACCTGTTACCTATTCGCAAACAAAGCCGTGATGCAAATTATTAAGCAGTCGTAAAAAATACATTTATTGTATGGTTTAGTTGAAAATACATGTTTTCTTGCATTAATCCTGTTCAGCAAACTAATCTATATAGTTCAGCATTTTAAAATTATAAGATAGGTGATAAAATTCGATTATCCTTACAATCTTCTCAAATTTTATTTAATATCAACTGACATGTAACATATCTGCTGTCAATAGATTTGCTAAATTTAAATTACTGGTATTTATTGTTTTACTAATTTTAAGAATTTGTGGTGTTTCTGGTTTGAAAACTCAATATAACTAAAATCAAAGTCGCTCATAAAGTCAAAGCTTAAGGAATCTAATTCAAAACCAAACTGAATAATTTTCTGTAAGATAGCTGTTTCTATGGAATAGTCCAAATTAAAGAACGTAATATATTTAATCAGTCGTCCATAGACTTAAGTTAATCCACAACAGTAGCTCTAATCATTATCTCTGGATGCAAAATATCGTCCTTACTTTGAATTAGTCTTAGTTCCATATTTCTTGGAGTTGTTTCTTTACCTGCAATAATAATTAAACGCATCAAAGCTACTATTATTTGACTCTTAAAATCTGTTACCGTAAGCGAAATCAAGTGTCCTCTTCAAGATGGCTTGCAAAGCGGCCACCGTTTTTTCCAACGATTCTTTTAAATCAGATTCACTTTGTTGCATGAAACAAAGCATCAGAGCACTGAATAAGTCGCCAGATCCTGTAAATACGGCGGGGAGTTTTGGCACATCCATTTTAACTTTTATCGGATTTCCTAAAATATAATATATATTATTACGAAAAATAAATGTGAAACTCGGCTGCTAGTAAAACTAAGGATGTATTTAAATTGTGCGTATTAAAACGTAATATTTAATTATGCTTAGGCAAACATGTTTATTGTTGCTCCTGAAATCCATGGAATATTTGAAGAAAAGTTTGATTAATACTGATAATTTCTTGTGGTGATCCATATCAAATGTAAAATCTCTTGAAACACCATAAAAATAGTGCAATAGAATCAAAATGTCGTTAATTATTAACGACAACCCCAAAGAAAAAAAAACAGTTCAATAGTAACTTCTGCTGATCCACATACAGGAGCACTAGTTTACAGCCATTTTGCGACTGTAATGTAAAAGCCAGTTTTTTTGGTTTTTAAATGCGAAAAAGATGGTAAAAACTTCCTAACGTAAGAGTTTTTCAGCATCTTAATCACATTATGTTAAAAAGTAATTGGTAATATATCGAAGGTGGTACGTTTTCCCTAAATTAGGAAACTGCAACTGCACAATCTGGCAACAACCCGTGGGGTGTGTAGTAATGACACTTCAGCCACAAAGCATCAGCCCCTTAGGGCTTAAAATAACGGCAATATCCGTTTAAACCCATATAATTCCAAATTTCACTCGGCCCCGTAGCCGAATCTTATAGATGGATGGCCTCTGTATACGAGAATTATGCCGTCGCTTTTCGAACTTCCGGTACCCGATCCATCTTTATAGAAAATACCGGAGGTACGGAACGCAAACAAGTTTTTTGTAAATATCCGCCAGTCCTGGGCATTATAAACATATTACTGGCAAATAGATGTCTTTTTGATCCAGGGAGTTCCTTTCAGCGAGCCTCGTGGCTTAGTGGTTAGATGGTGAGTTTCTAGCAAGGCGACCCGGGTTCGATTCCAGTTACAAGACATGTTTTTTTTTAAGGTTATGTTTGTAAAACGTTATTTCCTTCATTGTGGGCATGGCTTGGGTTTGTTTTTGTTGTTGCGCCCTCGAAGCGTGTGGAGGGCTATGCGTGAAGTGACAAAAATAAAAATGTACACATTGTGAGCCCAGGATATTTAAAAAAAAAGATCTGCGGCTATAGAAACAGCTGGGCGGCCGTCGGATCATCAGTATTGGTTTAGTACGAGTAACGGTATTTGATAGATAAGCAAAGTGCGCGAACAGTAGTATGAGCCTTGTATTAGTGTTTTATTTGTGTTGAATGAAGTTGGCTGGCCTGTAAACGTACTATCACACGAACCGACGTACCGAGAAAGTACAGAAACATAGCTGTGTTAACCCTGCGGATAGTTTTTGCTATATATGTGGTCAGTTTACCTCTAAATCGCAGAAAAGAACAATTAACAAAATTATCAAAGTAGCTTATCGTAAGTATTTTGAATTTGTTCTTGGTAATCAAGATCGGGACTGGGCTCCTCACATATGTTGCCAAATCTGTGCAGCAGATCTCTAAGTAACTGGTTAAATGGCAAACGCTCTTCTATCCTTTTGTAGTTCCAATGATTTGGCAAGGACCAACAAATCATTTTAACGACTGTTACTTTTGCATGAGAAAATGAAGAAAAAGCACTCCATTTAATCGAGCAAGCTAAATTAAATTATCTAGTTCGTGACCTCCACTTGTCCAAAGAGCATGCTGAACTATTAGGTTCTAGATTACAACGATGGAATTTACTAGCCACTGGAACCAAATTTACAATATTCACGAGTCGTAACCAAGAGCTATCCTGGGTTTTTACTACGCAGGATAAAATGTGTGTTTGTGTTAATCCAAATGGTGTTATCGAAAAAGTAGGATTTACAAATAAACCAGACGAATGGTGCTTATTTATAGATACTTATAAAATAAGTTTAAAAGCAGTTCTGCTCCATAATGGCCACAAGAGACCTCTATTCTTCTTGCACATGCAGTTGACATGAAGGAAACATACGAAAGTATGTTACTTATTTTAAATGCAATAAACTATAATACATAAAAGCCGCAAATATGTGGTGACCTAAAATCATAGGACTATAACTAAAGCTTCAGAGCAGAGTGGAGTTACGAAGTATTGCTGTTTTCTTTGTCTTAGAGAGATCAATATATTCCAGGTAAAGCTAACGTAAAGAATACACCTCTTGTTGATACTAAAAAAGTTCTGTTATCTCAATTACACATTAAACTGGAATTGATGAAAAAATTCGTTAAAGCATCAGGTAAAAAAGGAGATGCGTTTAAATACCTCTTTTTCCTAAACTAACTGATGGTAAGCTTAACGAATGAATATTTGTTGGACCACAAATTAGGAAACTACGAGGATCAACAGTTTGATCAAAAATTAAGTGATGTTTAATTAGCTGCGTGGAGTTTTTTTTAAAGAATTATTTCGCAGTTTTTAGGAAACAAAAAAGTAGAAAACTAAGAAAAACTTGTAGAACTTGCAAGCTACTGCAAATTGGGCTATCGCATGTCTCTTAGTTCTTGCACTCCCATTTAATTTTTTTCCAGAATATTTGGGTGCAATTACTGACCAGCGATGAGAAAGGGTCCACCAAGACATACTAACAATGGAGCAAGGCTCCCACGGCAGATGGAATCCAGCAATGATGGAGGATCATCGTTGGTTTCTTATGAGAGAAAGCGATCAGGAATATAAACCAAAGTCAACATGCAGTGTATTTTGGTAACTAAATCCTGATATCGTTAAAATAGCTTGTTTTTTTTCTTGGTTTGAACTGTATAAATATTATATAAAAATGTTTGTATAAAATAAAAATAACTGACACATTCTATAACTCAAAATCAATACGTGGTTGAAAATTTTGGCTGTGAATTCGCAATGAGGATGCCTTAAACTTCCCCGTACAGTTGTCGACTAGTGAATTATTTAGTCTCCACAAGTAGTATGGATATGTACCATATGGCTCAGAGTGCAATAAATGTTCTTTTCATTTCATATTTGTCATCTATGTAAATTTTCATATAACTAGATAATATAGTACTTCCTAATATCTGTTAAATCACTTTGCATATGCACTGATGGCCTTCTCCAAAAATGTATTTCAAACACTCAATGTTCACGTTTACATTAAACAAAATGTACAGGGTCATTCGTTACATTTTGACCCGCACCTGTGAGCAGTTGTAATCAACTGTTCTGCATCAAAATTCTCCCTAAAAACTAATTAATGTGTAATTTGAATAACCTACTTGTGTAATACCTAGACTGACCTTGAAATTGTCTGGTCACGTATTCGAATCTAGAGAACGTGGATAATACGTTCCGGCAAAGAGACTGCTGATGACTCGGGCAGCCGAAAGTACCCGAGGGGCTTACAGAGCAGGTACAAATATTCACGAGTTAGCAGTTGTAAAGAAACAGTTTGGTTATCTATTTAATTATTTCTTTGCGCCTGTGCGATGTACACGTGGTAATTATAAATATTATTTTTAGTATTATTATTTTGATTGCGTAATAAACGATGACGTTGCTATCCTGTTTACACAAACTGAAATTTTCGTTACATATATGGTGAAGTGATCCTGAAAGCCCAACGAAAGATTAAGCTTACGAGTTAAATTTTAATTGCAAAGTTGGAGCTCAAGATAAACTTGTGCTTCCAAAAAGTGTTGCAAGGCTTGCCAGGCTATAAAACTTGGAATTGGCCAAATTGATGATTCCTATTTTTGCTTAACAAAAATCGGCGGGGATTTCTGGTAAAAGTAAACACAAAATTGAATATCCTAATAATATTTCCTCGGCCATTAGATGAGGCTTCAAGCATATCTATCCTTAAACCTGCAGAAAAATACAAAATAGATTCGGAATCAGATGAACTAGACGATTTCACACAAAAAGCAGAAACACGTTTGAGCCTCATTTATCTCAGGAAGAACTCAACGATCTTTTTCGTAATATGGATCTTCCCAAAACAAGCAACAATGGAATCTCCTACAAGAAGGGGTAAACAATTCTACGTATCGGAAAAGGGAGTCCAAGCTGGTAGTATTTTTTCAGTGGAAAATGACGTGGTTTACTGTCACGATAATCCAGGTTCAATTAACGAATTTGGCCTTTCGTATAAACCTACCAAGTGGCGACTGTTTATTGATTCTTCGACAAGTCTAGAGGTAGTTTTATTGTTTAATGGAAATCAACAACCATCCCTTCCTGTGAGTCATGCTGTAAATATGCAAGAAACACAATAACATGGGTATATTTATTACTTCTAAGCGTGTGCCGCTTTAAAAGTTGTTGCACTACTTACAGGCTTGTAGAGTGTTGGCTATACTAAATATTGTTGTTTTTTATGCGAATAGGACAGGAGGAACCAGAAACCGACATTATGTAGTTAATTAACTCTTAGTTGAGCACCAGGACATTATTCACATCCTCTGCACATACAACAAAAGCCTATAAAAAAGTTTTTAAAGCCTTAAATAGAGAAGGAATGACTTTTCTTCAACTAAAAGAAAAATTCTCGGATATGGTAAAAGTGAGGCGAAGCTTAAAGAAAGCATGTTCCTTGGTTCGCAAAAAAGAAATTTAAGAATTATGCAGAAACTAGTTGAAGAACTTATCCTATTCAACCTTGCAAGGTATTAGGTTACAACATGTCACTTAAGCTGCATTTTTTCACTCGGATTGAGATTTGAGTTTCCTGAAAACTTAGGTGTAGTTTCAGATGAGCACCGACCAAGATTTCACCAGCAAGATGCTCAAATTGAAAAGCGGTACAGTGAAAAATGGATCTCAAACATGTTGGCGAACACTACTGTTGGAGCATCAGTACAAACGAAAAAAGACAAAAAAAAATTACTTTTTTAAATGGAACGTATATGGTTTATGTAACAAGACGCCGCCGTGTGTAGAGAGTTCCATTTAAAAAAACTCAAATTGATATTTTTCACAGTTTTGCGATGCTCATTTATTTCTCCTGATAAAAAAATCCTGGAGGTGCATGTAAAACCGTACAACGTTTGCATTTATAATTTTGGTCTATTGTCTGTAATTATGGCTGAAAGTGGGTGTCGAAATATAATGAATGGCCCTGTACAATGATATATTTTGTAATAAAGCGAGTTTGTATATAACACGGCCTTAGTAATTTCGCAAAACTCCATATCAATTAGAGAATATGCATCTTGAAGGGGATTATTTAATTTTAGGGCCTCTCATAGTTTCGTGCAAGGTTCTTGGTCTAGAGAGAGTAAACCATATAATCGAGTTTGTAAAACGTTTTAAAATTCGATAGTTTACTGCTTAATAAGCAAAATAAATATAATTTAGCATTCAGAGTATCAGAATACGTAATGCTAATATTCGCTTGGAGCCGAAAATCTGATGTTTGGCCAGGATTGCCAGGAAAGGTTCAGTTTATATTCGATTTATAGATATGTTTGCAGTTCAATTTATACACCGACAGTAAACACTGTTCTCTTAATTACGTCCAGATTAAACAAAATTAATAATGGTTCAAATTAAACATATTAACTAATAATTTCAAGTAGACTATATTTTGTTGTTCTAAGCATTATGTTCAGTACATGCCTGGCCGTCTTTTATAATTTTTATTATTAATACTTAGTTCTCTAAATGGTAGAATATGCATTATAATTAGTACAAGCCTGGTGGCCTTTTAAATTTTGCATTATTAATACTCAGTTCCCTAAATGATAGAATGCCCTCTATTAAAAGAGCTTATATGTTTGGCGGAAGTGCAGTCGTCTACAGCCGAGTCTTATATCAAAAATGCAGAGGATTGTGAAGGACCTTTGACGAAATATTAAAAATATTTATTGGTTTACCACACAGACCAATATCTTTTTGTTACGGACAAAGTTGTGAGCGACGAGCCTACGATTAATTCTGCACCTCGGGAAATATGCATGTAATTACAATAGCCTAATTTTCAATTTTTCAAAAATAATTTTATTCAAAAGAGCCTGGCATATAAAGTTGATATACTAAAAATCAGATTTTTCTGAGAAGTCTAAAGCGGTGAAAATAAATAAGAAAGTGCTGCTGGAGCATTATAAAGGCGTGACGTCATTGGATAGGAAGATCGCGTTGGGATATATATATTTATCTATGACAAGTGACAGAAACGACAGCATTCTCGGGGCAGGTGGCGCGGTTCGCGACCTAGCAACAGAACGTGATCCTATCTCATTACGTCACATCCCCGATCGAGACGCCCTTCGAATCCTGCATATTAAAACTCTTATAGTAAAGATACTGTACACAAATTGAAGACAACCTCGAATTTTTCGCCCGACTTGCCGACATCCTTACCGTTTTCGGTTGCCAATAAAATCTATAGTCAGCCATCATTTGAAGGTGAAATCATGTCTACGTGAACTGAACCCTACTTCTTTCATAGATGGATGGCAAGAAGAAAAGTTTTTGAGTTTACAAACGCGCCTCTAAAGCACCAGATGGAAGCGCAGTACTAAAAGGTATACCGCTAAAGAAAAAAACAACATAAAAGGTAAAAAGAGCATCATCTTTACGTCACCGATAAAAGAGAGGAGGATACAAGAGTTTTTGTGGTCTTGAATATTAGAATATACTTGACCAGTGGCGTGCACACAATGAAAGCACAAAAGCATTGCCTACCCTGAAGTTTTTACATTTTTTATATTTTCCCATTTAATTTTAATTCCGATAATATAAATTATAATCTTACTAATAAGTATAATCCAAACTTAAAAAGCTTATCTTAAGCGCCAATTAAAATATTAATTATATGATAGAAAAACATCACATTCTAACACTCATATTACGCTACCTATATTAAACGGAATAATATTCTCCGACGGCGACGGCAATCCGCTAAAAAGCATCCCATAAAAAACCGAAGACATGCATTTATACCGTCAATACTGGATTCACTATGCTAACGAAAAGCAGTGCTTGAAAAAAGACAGCCAAATGAAACGATACATAGAAAGAAAAGATACAAAGCTAGACGCAACGATAAGTGCCGGCCAAATTGTGCTCTCTTATTAATATTTTGATATAACTACCGAGAATCATATTGTTATTGTTTTTTACGCTTTAGTAATCAGTTAGAAAGCGATTACCGGTTACATCATTACAGGGTTTGGTTAAGAAAGCTTTATTATTTAATAATGTTTACCCTTAAATTAAGTTACAGTACATGGGCATCCCTAAACTTACTAATATTTCAATATGTGGGTACTAATAATGCCATGCATTTTTGTTTTGTAAGAAACTGAAACCCGTTAATACAACACCGGCATTCGCCGGCCATAATTAAGAATAATTTCAGGTTCCCTTTTCCCTGTGCCACATTCTTGTGTAAGATTGAGACTTGACGCCCTGCGCTTTTAATTTTTGTTTTGAGAGTTTAGTTAGTTTAGCACCTATACAAGGGGTTGTTGCTTTCTTTGTGGGTTAGTTTTATTGGTTAGAAAGATTTTGTGAATAGTTTTAGTGCTTTTTATTATGCAGTGCCAGTGCGACGACATTGTAAACTGTCTAGAAAAACGCATTTGCACTAAGCTCTTTACAAGTATGACATTTACCGAAAAACAAAATGTTATTAAGATTGGTAGACCTAGCCCGGACTCGAAAATCGTGCAGCAACAAAAGAAAACCTCGATATTTTAATTGAAAAATCTATGACAATTCTAAGTGGCTCTGCGGGTGTCGTCATAAAAATAAAATGTATTGTTGACCATGGTTACACTTTGGTAAAGAAGGAAATGTGTGGAGTAAACCTGGTTATATTGATTTAAATAATTCTATTTTCTATTAGATTTCCTACCCTATTCCAATTGACACTGTACTTGACTCTATGATATAGAATAGATCCACCTTAGCAGACATTATACGATCTTGTCAAGTCTGTAACTTCACTCCATCAATTACAATTCCAGAACGTAGGGACTGTTCCCTCTCGGGTGTTGGCAGCAAAATCACATAACGCCTAATCAGTGCGGGAAAATGTTTGAAAGCATCAGAATCATTACATGTATACATGTGCAAAACCACCATGATGCTACTACTTTTGATTGCATTGATTTTTATGTTTCTCTAAACATATTTTACTGACCAAGATTTAGCGAAAATATGGTTGCCTATATTATCGCATTTTCAATATACCTGAGCACCCGTGTCGGTGTTGTTGTTTTCAGTGGTGACTACTTTTCGGAGTGATTCGTAGCGTCTCAAGGCCCCGCAGATGGCGCCAGACTTATATATTCATAATACCTCTCTGAAAACTATCATTTTCGACGTCTCTGTAGAGCAAAGAAAATAAGTCTTTCCGGTGCGCCCGCACGTGGAAAATTTTCCCGTTCTCTTTAACTGCTAAATTTGCAGTTATTTAGTCACAGAATAAGCATAAAGTATAATAAATTGGGTTAAAATTATACAGCGATGTAGTCTACAAGATTAATCTAGTACATTTTAGCGTCAGTAGTCTAATTTTAAGTAAAATTATTTTATTTATTCTGACCTTACTTGTCACAAATACTTCAAAATTAGCTGCCTATTCAATTACAACAAAGCATACAAACACATTTCCATAGCAACGCTTGATAAATATTAGATAAATACCTGTGTCTTGCTTGTCTTGCAAGTTTGACGTTTGCTTACATTTTAATACAAAATGTATTATGACATGATTTTGGATACGTAAAATTATAATAATTTTATGTTTTGATTTCAGAGAGGTATTATGAAAAATATCGTTCATTACACGTCCAGAAACAGCTTTTCCTGTGCTAGCACGACTTCCGAACTGGCCGAAACTGTCATGCGCGCACCGGAAAAGCCTAGTTTCCGGACTGGTAATGAAATATACTATTATATTTATTTTGGAATAAGTCCTGGATAAATGAGGTTACCATTCATAAACAAGTGGTGGACCGCTTTAGAGCCGTGCAAAGATTGAAAGAATAGTAGTTGATGTAAATTAACCATTATATACTAGTGCGGTTTTAGTTACTATTAGGTCTTGTATACGTTCTAAATATGTAATGTGTTCTTTCTTTTGGTAAACATTATATATGCTTTCTAAATATTACATATTTAGAACAATTACATTCTATTGTAGTTGAAATGTTTGGTTGTCCCTTTCAATTATTGTTCATAGAGGATATCACAGCTGGGCACTTCTCTTATTTTAACTGGCATATTGAGAAACTAAAAGTAATCCTAAGTTAATTTGCAATTAGGTATTGTTTTAATCCTGCAACTAGATAGATATATTTACTTTAATAAACTAAAAATGGTACAAAATATTGATGGGTTTGAATGAGGAGTCCATGAGAGCTACGGCTGATGCAGACATTTTAAAAGAGAGAATGGTCAATGATTCATAATTTTAGATTTACTTTTGCCAATGTCGTATTTTTTGTTTGATTTGGCACGTTTGCCATATTCGCTGTGATTAGAACTAAACATATCTCATGAACTGTTCTGGAGACATTTCTTTAAAATTTTGGCTGTAGTCAAAGTAGTTTGTGGTTTAATCATTTAAAAATATTTATGATCGCGGTGTTGCCAGATCTGCCCGTACTTGATATCAACCCAAATGGTGTTCCCGTTTAAAATAAGAACGCTGATAGTACGGGTAGATCCGGCAACACTGCGATCATAAAAGTAATTTCGAACTACTTACCACAACCAAAATTTAAAAGAATATCTTTTTTTGATCTCCAGAAACGTCTAATAATCCATCTAGTTTGAAAAACCCTGTATATTATATACAAAGGTGAAACAAATTCGCTTCTCACCATTTGGATCTTGGAAACCATAAGAGATACGAAGTCTGTTAAATGGGGCAAAGTTGCGCATTTTAGGGGTCATTGATATGCCGTTGAGAAATTCCGACTGCTTTTGGATCGGAAAGCAGCTATTTTATGTTTTTTCGTGACTTTATTTGAAGAGATAATATAACGTAAATTTAACATTATTATTGCCACTTTTTCTCCTTTATAAGATTGCAGTATCAAGTTTTAAATCTGACGTTTCGTGTCCGGCCCCCCACATCAACTTAATTTTTTTAAATACGGACCTGGATTTTTTATTTAATTTCTTAGAAGCCTTTGGTTTCCCAAAACCAACGATGTATCACACTTATCAATAAATCAACAAATCTAGATTTTTTCCATAAGAGATACTAGTGTGTTAGACAGAGATGGGGCGATCTTTCCTGATCCGATTTCCCTTATGAGAATATAATTTGTTACCGCTATTGGACATCATTGGTTTTGGAAGATCAAAGGCTTCAAAAAAATGTAATCAAAAATACAAGTCCGTATTGAAAAAAAACAAGTTGGACGCCAGATTTAAAATTTGATACTGCCGCCGTCTTGAAAAGGAGAAAAAATTACAATAATTATGTTAAATTAATTTTATATTATCTGTTCAAAGTCAGGAAAAAATAAAAATAAAATAGCTGAAGTAGTCGGAATTTTCTAAATTTCTCAACGGCATATCAAAGACCCCTAAATTGCGCAACTTTGCCCCCCATTTAACAGACTTCGTATCT
>MU182709.1:126066-151058 GCA_016904865.1 Pissodes strobi
CAATCATTTGTGGAGCAAAAGGCAATCAATTCCAGGGTAAGAATGAATCCTCCACAACAATATAGAACATATTTACATTAAGTTTCATTCCTGATAGTGTTACCGTTCTCTATACAGAGATAAATAAACACGCTCCAATTTATGCACTAAAGCACAAATTGGACCAGTCCTAAGCATGGATCAAGTGTGAAGGAAGGCCTTCGAAAATCACATTTCACAAAATGGAAAACATAGAAGGGACTTTTATTTATCCCTGTATAAGTAACGGTAACACTGTCAGGAATGAAACTTAATGCCATAAAAAATTTTTGATTTAATGGTCTCTATAACATATTAAAAGATTAACGAAAATTCATTGACCCTTAAAAAGTAGGCCAATGCACTATTTTTAACAAAACCCTGTAGCATCCTTAGTATTCGAGATATCAGAGTGAATAAAAAATGAAAATGTTCAGAAAGGGTCAATCTTTATTTGGCATTATCGAATGATATTGAATTTCATTCGTTCACTCTACAGAGTGTCCCAAAAATTGACAAAAAAACATTACTTTCTTTTTAGCCCTGTATATCACATTAGGACCAATTTTTTAAAATCAGCAATACCTCTAACGAATTCTGAACCAGGCTACAATCTAACAAAAAAAAAAGTCAAAATCGAGTCAAGGGTTCAAGAGAAAATTGAAGTCAAACTTAGTGTAAATTTTGCCCGTTCCCCTAATGCCGGTGTGTATATAATAAAATACAGCAATAAATACATCCTAAGTGTTTTAGTTCTATGTTTATTTTGTATTTTGTAATGAAAATTTTTTAACGCGTATTACTTCATTTTCTTTTTTAAATATACATTGGCTATATGGGAAACTTTTGTATTATTGATTTCTTAAAAATATATATTCCCGATAATTTCGATGAAAGTTTCTGCGTCATAAACAAACCCCTTACGAAGTAATCACTCTGTAAAAAGCAAACAAAATACCATAAAAAACCTAGCTAAAGGGTAAAATATATTTTTCCGCCAGAAAAATATTTCTAGGAAAAATTCAAATCAAAAATATATAAAAAAAAAGATAATTGAAATAATACGATTTTGTCAAATTTCAAGTTGATTTTATCAAAAAGTAATTGTCAAAAAAAATGAAGCTTGTTTTTTAATGGAATTTTTGACACATTGTCAAATATTTAAAAGCTGCTAGCATGCACATAATGAGCTATTTTGTATGTTTGATGTTTTGTTAGTGTTTTCATTTTAATTAATATAATCGGCTAACATAATAAGAAGTGCAAAGTTACCAATTATGTGAATGCTAACGGCTTTAAACATTCGACAATGTGTCAAAAGTTCCATTAAAAAAAAAACAAGGTTTAAATAACATTTTAATTTGGTTTTTGTATGTTATTTTGACGTACCTATTGAGGATTGTATTGTTTTTTAAAATTTAGATTAGGTGACGTCACACTTTTGCTTTTTTTTCACTTAATTTATATAAATAACATTTTGATTACGCTCTAAGGGGTTTTAATGGTATATAACCAACGACGTCAATTCGTTGTACATAACCAATCAAATGATTTCAATCTTTTTTATATTTTAGATCATTTTAGGAAGTATTTAAATCTTTTCAAAAGATTTAGATTTTAAAAAATATTTAAATCTTTTGAAAAGATTTAAATATTTCCTAAAATGATTTAAAATGTAAAAAAGATTTGAATATAAAAAAGATTTATTATTAAAATCTTTCTTTACATACAAAACGATCTTTAATTTAAATCGTTTGTCCAAATGAAAAGTATCTTTGATCTTTGATTTAAATCATTTTTTAAATGATCTTAAACAGCTCTGCTTGCTATTCTAGAGGGTTCAAAGTTTTATTGATTAGTTTCCATGTATTCATAGTCTAAGGGTATTCTGTTTAAGTGGTTGCCTATATTAAGTTGTGTTTTTATTTTTTGGTTTTGGGTTCTATCTAGACATACAAGACAAGCGCCGCCGCTCGTCTCGAAACCTTTACATACGAATAATACGATGAATATGACAACTGCCTTCATAACCAGGATGTTGAAAAATTATAATAAATTTTCTTTTCAATGTAATATATTAAAAGAGTAATATTGCATTGCACCACTATTGATTTGTATAGTCATTTATTTTAGTTTTTTTATATTGTTCCGTTTGTGTCACGTTTGATTGTACCACATGGAAGTTTTGATCCTATAGCGTACTTTCTAACATCGCAAATCTGTATCTAACATAAAAATAATGATCAGCAATTTTCGCATCCTGAAAATTTGTCATAAATTTTCGTAGTTTGAATAATGCAATTCCGCAATTTGAGAACCCTGATAATCTTCAGATCATATTAATGAACGTGAAATCCAGCTCTTCCGGAGTCGTCCATCGGCCGAGATCCCATCCAACCTAACCCATTTGGTCCGCCTCCGCCTTGTTTTAAAATAGCTGCATGATGATGTCCCTTCTTAAAATTCAGAAAAGAATACACACTAAAAATAGATAACAGAACTTTTTAAGCAAAAAATAGCCATTTATTGGTCTATAAAACTACAAAAAAGAACAAATAGAACTTAAGCTTACAATTCTACAGAACAAAATCTAGTTCTAGTTTTTTTTTTTTTAACAAAAAGGTTTATTATATTTACAGCTTACAGCTCCAATAAAAATATGAACGAAACAGAGTCACACTAAAATCCTGCGTTATTGTTCAAGATTAGATTACAAGGATCTCATTAACAAAGCTTACACACAATACACATTAAAAATTAATTTAATACATTTAAAGTGAAAGTACTTTCATCTTAGTTAAAATCAAGGTTAAAATAACATATCAACAACTAGATTAATCTATGCAAATCCAGACTCTAATTTCGTCATTCATCCTAGAAATACTTCTCCACACTTATTATACCCTAGTCAATAAAATAATGTTGACTTATTTTTCAAATATTTTAAAACAAGAGCAAGTTTTAATATTTTAATTATTTAAAATTATCACTTAAAACACACTTAAATTTTGAGATGTTAAAACACAGTTTGTTGAAGTCGCCACACCAATCTTTCACCCTAGACAAGCTGGTATTTATCACATTCTTTTTTATTTATTTATTTATTTATTTACGGGCATAAAGCCCATTATAAAAATCAATACAGAAGTTATGACTAATATTAAAAGATAATGATTAAAAGTAAGGTACATTATAACAAACAAATTAAAATGTCAAATGTGGTCAAACCTAACCAAACTAACTCAAAAACAGGAACAAGTTGAAATCAATAGACACAAATATTTATACATATAGACTTAACAATTATAATTACAACAAAAGCAACATAAATAAAACTCAAGATGGACCAAAGATAAAATACAAAAGATGTGTTAGGAACTATGTTTAATTTGGTAGATTGTGGTATTGAATATGTCCAAACAAATCTGATTAGCAGCTGACATTGCACGATTTATAGTGTTATGTTGACCATAAAGTGTATGATGAAACTCTAAGTTAAAAGTATTAGTTTGTCTCAGTTCTCTAACTGGTATGTTTATTCGAATTGCAGCTAATAGTTCTGGAGAATGAATAATATTAATTATTCAATACATCATCCATCACAGTATGCTACAGGAGAGATATGTCATGGACAAACTATGTATCACATACAATACCAGCATAAGCTTTTTGAAGTGAAAACTTCTTTAGGCGCGTTCAGCACGCTTTTTCCTGGGTAAACTCAGCTCGACTACATAACGCTCATTTGAGTAAAGTTCAGCCAAGCAAGAGAGAAAACAGTCTGTGGAAAGAGGTAGAGATAGCCAATGCGTCGCTGCTATACTCGCTTAGCAGAACTCAATTCATGTCATATTTCAGTTTTCTGAAGAATATTACGTAATCACTGCAAAGCTTACCTGAGTAACTGATACAATTATAACTGTATATATTTACATTTTTAAATCATTTACCACTTGATCTTAGACAAGTTCAGAATAAAACAGTGTTTAGAATGAGGTTGAAGTCATTGTTGATTTTGTGACCCTTTTATGACTTGAGTGAATTCCATCAGGATAACTTTGCCTAGAAGCGCTAATTGTAGTTTGTAAAATTTCAATTTTGAATTTACATATTTTATGACTCGAGAAACATTTCCAGTTAGTTCTTTTATGAATGACCCTCTGTATATTTTTTGTATGAATACTAATATTTCATAGGTATACAGGAAATTTCATACTAGCATTGGGACAATAGCTATAACCTGTACCATATGGACTGTATTATATTTATAACACTCTATTACTTAGTGGTGACATATTTTTATTACCTGGCTTTGCCAATGAATTTGTATCTTGAGATAATAAAGCATTATTTGAATTTGAACATTATGATGATTAGGCTATTGTTTTTACCTTGCTGACTAATCTGACAATTTATTAACATATTTATGATTGTTTTATCAGCTGTCTTTTATTTATATACATTTGCTTATTTTTTATCCTTTTTATGGTCTTAGTTTGGTGATTTATTTCTACCGCTTCAAAAACTTTTTTCCTGTAAGTTTTTTTTTGAATTTGTGTTCTTAAATATGGTAATAATTTAACCTAGCAATAATTTTATTAAGGCAATTATAGATATCTAAGCTTTCAGCTTTCTTAACAAATGCTATGTATTTTAAACAATAAAGCATGTATTGAATTTTAATTTATATTGTATGTACAATTACTTTGTGAATGTAGGACACACAAAAAGACTTGTATTTCATAATATTAATCTCGCCTCGTTCAGGTTTTCACTTGTCTTTAGTCTTAAGCAAAGAAAACTAGATCTTTATACACTAATTAATTTGTTATTTTTGATTTAACTAGATCCTAATATATCTTAAATGGTAATTACGTATAAGAATGTTGTTTATTCTGTTTATGTTCAATAAATTTGTTTTAAAGGCAACTTTTTCCCTCTATTTTTGTAGTTACCGTACAAAAAATCTTTCAAACCAAAATGAAAAAATAAATGTAACTAGATTTACTTCAATGTCGAATCTTGTTACCCTGGTTTGTTATACTGTTGGGCAGTAATGTTTCTTATTATCTTATTACCCCCAATAAAGAAATAAACATTTATGCAGATTGCAGGGTAATAAAAAATGAATATTGTTTGCATATGTGATAAAAATACTTTGGTGAATTGTTGCCTAACAGATGAGCTGAGAAGCAAATGTCTAACACTTGGATGAATTTTTTATGTTTCTTCGAGTGTTTCTTATTCCCACATGTATTTCTTATTCGCCATCGCCATCCTCCTCTAATGCATTTTAGCAAAAAATAATAGTCATCGAAAAATAGTATACTTAGGGGGAAATATGAATCTGACTGAATTAATCATTGACAGTGTATTTTATTACTTATAAATTATAAACTCTCATGATTGGTATATTCCTATTAGTCTATTAGTAAATTTTAATTGCTCTCACCATAATGACTACAAAATGTTCTAAAAACATACCTGCATAGGAAAAACAGCGCTTTTATTTCCAACATATCCAGACACTACATGACTTTGAATAGAAAGAATTCTTGGTTCCATGATATATTTTTTACAGCTTGTACTTAACCTTCTTGTGTTATGCAGAGACAAGCAACTGTGTTATGTTTAATCGTATTTAAATCGTGATTGGCTCATAACATAATCTCCTGATAAACTTAATTCGTTTAGTGCTACCATCGTCAAACTGATTACATCGCATGTCACACACTTACCCAATCCATATTCCGTTTCGTTTCTAGTGATTATTTTATTTATTGAATATTGACCAATCTATTTATAGTACCCAAAATGATTTTGTGTTTATAGAATGGTGTTTAAGGGGGAAATATTTACACGTTGATCCCTGTAGGTATTCTGTATTTTTTATTTTCTGTCTCTGGTATTGATTGATTGATGATTGACCATTGTATTGACGTTTTGAAACATCAATGTGACACATACATCATTAATATTTTTTTTATATATATATATATATATATATTATATTTTTGATTTATGCATAAATAAAATATAAAAAAAAAATAACTTAATTGACTATTCCATGGATAGCGAAATCAGTTAGGCGGATATTTTTCAAAATATTTAAATTGGATATCTATTTAAATCATTTTCTCACCATTTTATTTATTTATAATGAATTGCCTATTGATATTTGACCTAAAACTACCTAAACCCATGATACAAAGATTCTTTGTATCATGACCTAAACCTAAAGTTTTTTTTAGTGTTTTATCTATGACCTAAAGTTTTAAATTTTGGTTTGGTACACTAGCGTCTGGCGTCTTCAGACAGCGGTCTGTTTTAAACTTTTCTGTTGGCGCGTGTTTCCACTTATATGTTTTATATATTTTTTTTCACTTCATGCAGTGCCCTCCGCTCGATTCATTCGCTCCGGGGCGCAACCAAACAAAGCTAACCTATATTAAAAAAAAAACACAAAACTAACCCAAATTAAAAAAACAAACAAACAACACCTTAAAAAATAAAAACATGACTTGGCACAGCCGGGAATTGAACCCAAACCGTCTAGTGAGCCACTAGACCGTTGAAAGCAATTCAGTGTAGCGTAAGGCCGTGAGGACATCAAGGATAATAAATCATAGATAATATATAAAAAAAATATATAAAAAAAAAATAAATCTAGTTTATTATCTTCTTAAAGACAATGGGTAATGCTGCCCAATAGGCCTTCGGCCAACGCATAGAGTCTTATGCAAAGGGGCTTCACACAATGCGGATATAACCAGTTGCTGTCAGAGATACTTCCCATCTCCGCAGGGCCCACAGCCCCAATCTCCTTCAGATCACGTAATTACGTGCAAGAATCTTCGTAGGAATCGACCCTACATTAAGCGACGCTAAATACTGTCCTAACCGGCCACGACGTCCCTTTCGCACCAACGGGCCCCCAATGCTTTTTGCCGCGAATCACGTGCACTACCCGTGCGAAGTCAGGTTAGAAAACCAGGCTCCCTTCCCACGTCCGAACACCGCCAACTCCAAAGCGGAAGTCTTGGCAAAACGTATAGAATTACCCATGTTTCTATGTTTCAGCAAATTGCTTCCAACGGCTCTGGTGGTCCAGTGATGTGATTCCGTGTTTGTGATACGGCGCCCGAGTGCGAGATTTCAGTTCATAGTGCACTTGTGAATGGCTAGCTACGTGAGGTCACGCATGTCTTCGTGATGCAACCAGTTGTTTATAACTCAGCAGATGGTCTAGGGGTCTGCATGGTTGGCCTTCACTTCGGCGACCCGGGTTCAAATCCCGTCGGTTTTGGTTGCTTTTTAAGTAAACGGTTTTTTTTTCTTGATTTTTGGACTTTCCTTGGGTTAGCACTTGGTTAGCTTCCTTCTCTTGGCCATATACTTGCCAATTGTAGTTCTTTAAATCGCATGCATTCACAGGTGCACTACGAACTGAACTATCGCGGCCCGGGTTCGATCCCCGTTGGTGACAAGACTTTTTTAAGGTTACGTTTGTTTTTGTTTCTTTTTTAAATTTGGATTAGCATGGGTTAGTATTGTTTGGTTGCGCCCCGGAGTGGAGAGCCATGCGTGAAGTTAATAATACTCTTTTAAATTAAAAGTCATCAGAACTGAGAATTGGCAACGTTACCCTTCCCTGATTCGTGCCATTGGAAAAAGAAAGTGCCGCACTGGTGTGGCACTGAAGCTCTCCCAGTACACAAAAAATATTGCAGCAGTTCATTGCCAATGGGGTATAGGATTTGACCTTGAGTTCAAAATTTTACTTTTTCGATTTGTGGATCGGGTATCGAGTCTAGTTTTAGTGCTGTGAAGACCATAGAAAAAGGTTATTGACATTGACTATTTGTTATCTGATCCTTTGTCGGCTGTCGTTCTTTTTTCTCTTGACAACAACATCGGTGCTACACGACCTGCAAGGTCTCGTGCAGAACTGATGGTATATACATTTTGCAGTCGTTCCGCACTAGTTTTACCAATGGTATTCGCTATTATATTTGCATATATTTTATTCCTAAGGATCCTTACGATTCCTACCGCCTCGCAAGTCCTGGGCATGCGCAGGTGTCATAAACACATTTCTGATAAATAGATGTCCTTATGGGCATTATAAGATTCTTTACACAAATAGTGCACTATATAAAAATCGGCCTTTCCTATTGGTCGATTCGCAGGGCCCTCCGCTCACTTCGCTCGCTACGGGGGCTCGGGAAAAGCAAATTAACCAGGTGCTAACCCAACCTAACCCAAAACATACCCAAAATGAAGAAAAAAACTGTTTAGAAACATAATCTTAAAAAATAATAATAATAAATAGCAACGGGGTTCGAACCTCGGCCGTCCAGGTGAGACCCAGCTGTATAAACCTCTACACCACGAGAGCCCTTGACAGAAACCGATTGCATCACGCAGAAATATCGTAATACTAGATGGATCGACCAATAGGAGAGGTCGATTTTTACATAGTGCACTATTTGTGTAAAGGATCTTTAAATGCTCCTTATGGTACAGAAAGTTGTTTTCAGTGGGTCTCGTGACTTAGTGGTTAGATGTTTCGTTTCTGATACGCCGCCGGCGGCCCGCGTTCAATTCGACACATGCTTTTTTTAAGGATATGTTTGAAAAACGTTTTTTTTTTCCTTGAATTTGGGCATGCCATGGGTCAGTTTGAATTAATTTCATTTGGTTGCGCTCCGGAGCGAGCGGAGAGCATTGCATGAGTCGCAGTCTATTGGATTCGTACTACAAGGGTATCTCACGCCCGCTTCGATAGATCGAGAAACTAATTTTTATCAGAAATGGACTTAGAAACGCATAATTGAATAATTTAAAATAGCAGGAAATTCGCTATTCGTTCGTTACACACCCATTTAAAAAATCAAGAAAAAACTAAAACGGAGTTCTATCCACAATACCGAAACAAAATTATTGCACTCGACGCGCGTTTCGCTAACCATGTTAGCATCATCAGGAGATGATTAAAACTAAATTTAAAACTCTATCTAACTCGCTTTTATACTAAATGTTTGCTTAATCAAGCGGAACCAAAGGAACCAATCCTGGAATCCCACTAGTCACGCTTGATCAACCAATACAATGGACTATACGGAATAGGCCCTCTATCTCTATTTAAACTATTCTTACATCTAATAATTTCCATACTTTCATATGCGTCTAATAATCTCCTATCAGTTATATTATGAATTAATTTTAAATTGCTAATTGTTATTCGATGATTGTTATCAAAAGCATGCTCGGCAACACTTGATTTTTCTGTTCTACCATACTTTAAATGAGCTATGTGTTCCTTGAATCTCGTTTGTATAGATCTTCTAGTTTGCCCAACATATTTTTGGTTACAATCCATGCATCCAATTTCATATATTCCACTTCTTTCGTCAATCAGGATGAAAATACAAAATATGTCTCGATACCATATAATCCTCAGTATACTAGAGGACTTCAAAAAGTCTTTAAGGAAGTAGGTTTAAAATTAGTATACCAAACTCAGTTCAACATTAAGAAATTATTAGGTGGTCCAAAGGACAAAATTGAAATATTAGAAAGAAGTGGAATATATGAAATTGGATGCATGGATTGTAACCAAAAATATGTTGGGCAAACTAGAAGATCTATACAAACGAGATTCAAGGAACACATAGCTCATTTAAAGTATGGTAGAACAGAAAAATCAAGTGTTGCCGAGCATGCTTTTGATAACAATCATCGAATAACAATTAGCAATTTAAAATTAATTCATAATATAACTGATAGGAGATTATTAGACGCATATGAAAGTATGGAAATTATTAGATGTAAGAATAGTTTAAATAGAGATAGAGGGCCTATTCCGTATAGTCCATTGTATTGGTTGATCAAGCGTGACTAGTGGGATTCCAGGATTGGTTCCTTTGGTTCCGCTTGATTAAGCAAACATTTAGTATAAAAGCGAGTTAGATAGAGTTTTAAATTTAGTTTTAATCATCTCCTGATGATGCTAACATGGTTAGCGAAACGCGCGTCGAGTGCAATAATTTTGTTTCGGTATTGTGGATAGAACTCCGTTTTAGTGCATGTTGCCGAAGGTTCCAAACCCCAACATAGAAGAAAAAACTGTTTACTTAAGAAGAAAACCATAACCGACGAGAGTTGAACCCGGGTCGCCGAAGTGAAGGGCAACCATGCAGACTCCTAGACCATCTGCAGACTTGAAAACAGCATGGCGAAGACATGCGTCACCTCACCTAGGTAGCCAATCACGCGCCTCTCATTCCCAAGTGCACTATGAACTGAAATCTAGCCATCCGGTTCTCTCCGGCCTAAGTACCGGTGTAAATGGAGACTTCTTCTAGCGCGGACGCCCGATTTTTTTCTCGGGGAGAAACAAAGATCACTGAGCGTTCACCACGAGGTCCCCCAATGGCTTGTGCTAATGTCAACCATAAAGCCACTACGCTACACGACGCTATATCTGTCAAAAGCGAAACGGAAGTCCCATTTTTAGATTTACACCACAACGAACAATCAAACAAAACAAAATGTTTACAGTTTTACGTTGTCGATGTATGTTATTAGCGGATAAATCCAGCTTGCGAGGAGCGTCCAACCGTCCACCATTCCATAAGTCCCTGACAAACAGATGTCTTTACGGTCCAGTGATTTGCATTCAAGATCTCTCGTGGTGTAATGGTAAAGGCACTGCGCTTGTGTTGCAGGGGCTGTAGGTTCGTTTCCCGAAGGTAGCAAGACATTTTTTAAAGATTGTATTTGTTTTTTTTTTAGTTTGGGTTAGAATTGGGTTAGTTTTGTGTGGTTGCGCCCTGGAGCGAGTGAAGGGCAATGTGTGAAGTGGAAAAAAAAAACAGGACTAGTGAAATGGTGGAAGGGTGAAAGACTCCTCCCGCTAGTTGTAATGTTACTCGGGGCTTCTCGCAACAGGAACATTTCATTCTGCATGCACCCGAAAGCGAACGCATGAGAATCCACCTTTAAGGTGGATTCAGATCTTCCAATATCCGACGACACGAGGACACGACGGAGCTCCTATTGGTCAGAATGTTTTGGCGTCAGTTATCCGAACATTTTTCAAATTATTAAATGTCGAATGGAATTAAAAATTATTTTAAATTTTGTCGGATATCGTTCTAACCTCACTTTTTATTTGTTTTGTTTACTTATATAATGTGTTATTGTATGCCATCCGTTTGCGTCTGCTAGTACATATTAACAAGTCAATAGATTTAAAAGATTTTGAGCTCCGAATCGAGCACATCGAAATAATACTTCTCATAATTTATTAAAGCAAATGAGACTGCAACGGATCAGGACAGATATTTGTATTATTTGAGGATGGGTGGCGAGAGTTTCCAAAATCTACTTATTGTTATTAATATAATAATTAATATTAACCCAGACCTATTGTGTACGTGTATTGATTTTTGCTGGCGAGAGATCTGCCGTTGTTTAAGGAGAATTATATAAACAACGGATTTGCAACGAAGAACAAGATCATGGTACATTTTTCGGTAAAAACTTATCTTTGGGTTCCTCTGACTGTGCGCTGAATATGAAATTTTGGGAATTCTTTCTGTTCATTTGTCTTTGCTCAGCCTGCTCGGAAAATTAAAGGAATCAGCTTGGAGCAGAACACGAAGTGTCATAACTGCACTCCAAGCAGATATTTTCTGGTCGGACGACTTCCTAGCTTGCTATCCGTGCTTCTTAGACGTAAGTTCCGCGCATGCGCATTTGCTCAGTTCACAAGTGGGATTATATTATTATTTTATATTCCACGGTTTTTGTCGATTATCTGTCATGCTTCTGCTTTTTTTCTAACTACTCCACCTCCAGGCCAGGTGCAAGTAGAGCATGATCTAACTGATCTCGAGCATAGTGCTCCATTTCAAGCGAACAAAAAAATATCAGCTGCTCGAGCTAAATGAACATCGATCACCTGCTCTATGCTCCAAGCCGATTAGAGGATTGGAGTTGTGAGACCAGACCAAATGAACAGGCCTTATGTCTAATTCAATACTACTACTTCAGGTTAGTTTGTAAATGAAAACGCAAAATGCAAAATTGCCTGCAAAATTCGGATACGAAAATCTTGACAATATAACCGATAAGAAGACGAATATTTTAACCAATAGTCGGATGTCAGATCATCGTATAGTCGGATATCGGACGCATGCCATCATCATCATAATATATTAATTTGTTCATTACACAGGTTTCTTAACTACATAACTAACAGTAAGAATGACATTGAACTTGACACTGCTGTTAAGCCGGGCAATGTTTCTGCATTGCCTTAATGGCCAGCAGGTAGCGTCACCCATAGGGGGTCGCTGTTAAACCTATTTAATCTATTAGGTATGTGGTATTGTTCGTTTGATGCTACACTTTACATGGGTTGCCCCTTCAAAGTTATAATGCTAAGAGATTGGCATAAAGCCTGCTATTTGGGTGTACATGTTGCAGAAGTTGTTGATAGATGTAGTTATGTAGGGAAAACTACAGAAAAATCCTACTTCAACGGTTCTTATAGAACAGGGCGTCATAAAGCTACAATTTTATGTTTACTATATATGCAATATATACAACATGTATTCTGACAAATCAATTAAAAATATATACAATGAATGTAGGGGACTTAACCATGTTAAGTCTATTCAAGTGATGTAATGGTATCAGGTCGCGCTGAGCGAGTACCGTGGTACCGGCTGCGAATACATGGACGCTTCGGTGGCTTGGAATCATATGTGTTATGACGGTTTCTAGAGCATATTTATATGTCGACCAGCTCCCTTAACATGCCCCGCCCACGTGTCCGAACGCCGTGGATTGACCTGGCGAGAACAGATCTCGCGCGTAGTTTGAAGGAGGTGCTGCATTTCTGTGCTCCTGATATCTTTGAAAAGTTTACTCATAGAAATACACTTTTGTAGCTTGTTTTTTAGGCTGGTTTTTGAAAGTTACCTTTCAGATTGAGACTCCCGAGGGAACTCATCTTAAGGTGGCATAAGTTGCCGATAGAAAAGAGTGATTTCTCTGTAAATTGTACCATGTTTGATGAGAATTTCCAGGTTGAAGCGCTGATTAGCGATGCTTGCAGTAAGCGGGGAGCCCGCTATCTGCCGCTCGAATAACCTGCATGTGAGGGCATCGATGTACTCCTCGATGTACTCCATCTTTGCCCACGCATGCAAATTTTCTATCCTGACCCGATCCCGGAGCGTTAATGAAAATGCAGCCCTCAAATAGTTGATTTGTATGACTTGAAGTTTTCATTTATGTGTCTTGGCAACAGAGCACCAGACTGGGGCGCCGTAAAGGAGGGCTGGCCGGATGATAGCTCTATAAAATATTAAATTATTGCAAGGACTTAGAAACGACCTGGCAGTCACTAGGGTGTTCAACCCTTTTTTATAATAGCGTTTTTTGCAATTACCGCTTCAATATGCTGTGAAAAGTTTAACTTATTGTCCAGGGTGATACCTAAAAGCATTAAAGGTGTGACATTTATGTCTTTAAGTTTCATGGTAATTATAATAAGTTCTGTCTTAGAGCGGTTTAAAGAGATTTTCCACTTATCGTAGTAAGGGATGAGAGTATGCATATGTTCCTGGAGGTTATCCTTCGCCACCTCCGCTTGAGGATTGAGGGAGTAGATCGCTGTATCATCAGCGAATAGGGCTTTATGGGTGCTAGGACATGACGAGATATCTGCTATATAAAGATTGAATAATAGCGGCGATAATACAGTACCCTGGCGCTAGCAGGTTCCTGCTGGCAGAGAGCTTAGTGCCAATTTTCGTAGAGAAGACTCGCCCGGCAAGGTATGACGCGATGAGTTCTGTCAAGGGCAACGGCATGTTGTAGATTTCCAACAACTTGTACAGCAACCCATCGTGCCACACCCTGTCAAACGCCTTCTCAATGTCCAGTAGCAAAAGGGCAGTAGACTGTTTATTGTAGAAGCCTTTATAAACATCGGACCCTATTTTCGCGGCCAGCATGACGGTACCATGCTGACCGCGAAAGCCGAATTGTTCTTGAGGGAGGATTTGCAGCCCTTCGATTTTCCTAGTAACCCTCGGCAACATTAGCCTTTCAGCCACCTTCCCGAGGGTGTTCAGTAGCGATATAGGCCTGTATGAAGCAGGCTGTGTCAGGTCTTTCCCTGGTTTAAATGATTGTTTAAATGCATTCGCGGTTCGCGTTATGAGCTCCTGTTCTGGCAGAGTGTCGGGCGCCGCGCTGTAGACGCTGCCCAGGTAGTCCGCGAAGGCCTCCGCTTTTTCAGCGTCGTCGCCGCATTCACGGCCTTGGTGCTTTATTACAGGCATTTGCGTTATACCTCCGCGGACTCGTCTGGCCAGTTTTCATAAGGAACCGTCATCCCTGCTTATCGTGTTAATATATGCAAGCCACGTTTGATTCGTGTTCGCGAATTTTCACCCTTATTTCCTCTGACAGTGCATTGATGCGAGCGGATCCCATTATTTTACGCCTAGCACCAGTCGAGGCGGACGTAGAGGCCACACTTGTGGTATCCTCATCTTCGGTGTTTATGTCCTGGAGGGGTGTAAATTGGTTGCTGGTGGCTAGGGGTGGTTGGCTCATGTCGAGAGTAACCGTTCTGAAATTCTTTTTAAAAGGCAACTGTTTAAAAGGCGTCCTGAAGGGCTCTTTGTCGCTTTCGGGTAACAGGGTCGCAGTAATAGGAGGCGGTGGTGGTCCCATAATCTGGGAATCGCTCGAGGCCGCTGATGTTAACGGCTTTTGCTCGCAAAAATTAGTCGTTTTTTGCATTATCGGTTTGTCACCTTGAGTGACCTTCGGCTTTTTTGCCGCTTCAGCACCGACTAGATTTGTAGGGCTAGCCTTTTTCTTGCCCGTATCTATTTTAGCGGATACTCTATGTTTGATACCCAGGGGGTGGGTATCCCGCATATGTTATCTAATTTAAGTTATCAACTTATAAAGGTCAGTTTGAGAAAATTCGCTTACTTTTTTAAGTTTCTCGAAATCCATCCTGCATTGGACACACATTTCAGCATAAGTTTTGCATTTGTTTGCAATTTTCCTGATGGATGGGTCTGAGTACGTGTAGTCGGTGTTCGACTCCATTGAGACGGTGGACATTGTGTCCTCGTTTTCCGTCAGGTCCATAACTCTGACAAGAGCCGGTGTTCCGTCCCCGGAGACTGAAAAATTACAGAAATTAAACCTTATGCGGCCTTTACTAGTTACACTATGTGCAAAAGGCAGGCTAAGAACGATGAAAAGTGATCGATCGATCGTAGCGAGAAGAAAACCGCAGTACCAAGTTCTAGTGATACCAACTAGTTTTTGTATGTTACACGAACAAAACAAGAGTCCTGGACGCATGCAAATCCACATTACGAAGTTTTATTAGGTGTTTTTCTTTCACCTGCACTAAGTCAAGGCTACCTATGCTACATAGGTGGCCTTGACTAAGTACACTTTTTGTTTTGCACCAACCCTTTTTCTTTCTCCGGTGCACTTGCACTGAGTGCCATTTTGTGTAGCACTTACTCCACCGACTACTTTGTTGGTATAAGTTGACTAAGTTGGTGCAGCATGGTGGGACAATGGCGAACTGGCGGAAAAACAGTAAACAAATCAAAGCATATCCTGCAATTTTATTACGCTGTTGCTGCCCAAGGCCCAGGACAATTTTGTAAGAAAATCATGAAAAAGGCAATAATACTTTGCGATCACAACGGCTGAGGGAGAATACAGATCCTACCTTGTTTTTATTTATGGATGGTAAGTTCCAGTGTCAAGATAAAAAAATTATTTTATAATAATTGACAACATGAGCTGGCTTTTTCCTTTCGCTTCTGCACGATTATTTGGTGGAGTCACACTGAACTGACGTACAGTGCAGTTGGGGTAGGTGAAGGAAAAACACCTATTATACCAACCTATTTTTTGTTTGTGAATAAAATATCTAGTATTGTTGCCAACCTACGAAGTTCTAACATTTAGTGGGATTCATGGAATCTCCGAAATTTCGTTAAAGTAACTAAAGTTTTAATTTTTAATGGCTAAACTACGGGAGGGTGCTGTGTAAAAGAATGGCCGATGTAATTAGATGCAATGATTTTAATCTAGAAATAAATTGCTGAGTATTTTTCCTGGTTAAAGTTGTAGGTTTTCCATTTTAGGTGTGTTAGGTATTATATTTATAAAGGCACTCGTTTTGTTTTGGATAGTAGATGTGACAGTTGACTTGAGCAGTTCTTTTCTAATGTCAAAAAATTAACATGGATTTTGATATAAGTAAAGAAAATATCCAACCCCTTAGAAGAGGCCGAAATGTTCAGCAGCTAGAAATGGCCCTCCAAGCCCAAACAAACCCACAATATCAAATGCAGCTTCTGCAACAAAAAGAGTAAGCAAAAATGATGCCAAATGTTACTGTATTTTTTTTTGCTAATTTTACCCTTTATTCTTCACTTTAAGGGAGTTTGAAACGTTAATAAGAAATTACGAAGGCAATGATCCTCTTGAAAACTATTATGACTTCATAACTTGGATTGAGCAGAGTTACCCAAAAAATGGTCATGAAGGAAACTGTGCTGCATTACTGGAGCACTGCCTTTCAAAGTTTGAAAGTGATAGTCGCTATACAAATGATATAAGATTTTGTAAATTGTGGATTAAATATGTAAGTGTTGTTAGTTTTACTATTTATATGTTGATCAAAGTGGAAGTTAAAATCAAAATGTCTATTATCTAAAAAACACCTTGTTTACAAATAGTGAAAAAGCCTACCTAGAGTCTTGTCGATATTCAAAAATTCATGGGACACACAGGGATTTTGAATATTTGTGAATATACAATGGACACATCTCTAAAGTATTTTGAGAAAAAATACTTTAGTTAACCACATTTGAGCCAAAAAAGAGCCTCCAAAGTTTCATAGTTCAGGCAAATCTCTGTAGAACCTAAAAATTTCGGTAACTTTTTAGAAGACGTGTCAGACCGATTTTGCCATTTTATTTTTCAGAAACACATAAATTGAGTGATGTAACTTCATTTTTAGGCGATTTTTTATTTGCGGAAACCAAACAGTAATCAACTGTTTTGCGGGACAGTGGAGTGAGTTGCAGTCCGGGGTAGGGTAAAAAAGTGTATAAATCAGAAAGTATTGAATTTGCAAATACGAATGTTGTTAAAAATATGTGTTAGTTTTATAAATATTCCAGTGGCATAAAAAGGTTAAGGAAATGAGCTCGACTGTACCATTGCGGTTATTAATTTTTTATTATTCTACTAATATTTCACACCACGCATGGCTCACTTCACTCGCTGTATGGGTGCAACCAAACAGAACTAACCCAAGGTATGCCCAAAAAAAATGTGAATTGATACTGTCATAAATTTTAGTCTTTTGCACACAGGAAACTCTATTTTATTTTTTTGACACGAAAGTATGAGTTTCCACAAAGCAAAATGTATTGTACTACACTTTTATAGGTCAGTTGCATGCATAGGTAATATCAAAATTCAAAAACCAATCTTTAAAAAAAATTACTAAAATTTCTTACCAGTTTACACTACTATTTTACCAGCAAGAGGTCAATATAATGACATATTTTACAGATTGGAAAATCTCCCAGAGAGGATAAATATCACTGCATATTCCAGGTCTGTATTGGTCAGATTGAGTCTGGTGTAACTGTGAGGTTATATTTTGTAACTTTTAAAAATTTTCAAAAATCAGTATTATGTCAATTGTATCTGGTTTAGGGAATATTTATTTATAAGTTGATTTCAGTAAAATCTAGGAAAAAACAATAAATCCAAATCCAAATATAGTTATCCAGCACCGGCAAAAGGAACAAACTACTGGTATTTTAAAGGTGATAAACAGAGAGCAGCCCACCAGTCCCACCACAAACTGGGAACGGAATTTCACATTAAGATTAGATTCAAACACCGAATCTGATCAAATATTAAATTTCCTAAATCTGCTTAATCTTGGTGAATGATTTGCGAAAAATGCAAATAGAAGAGTAAAATCTATAGTTCGTTCAAATTCATATATTACCATAAAGGTCAAAAAACGAACATTGGTTCGTCAGTAAGCCTTAACTAAAATAAAATCTACATATAAACTAAACCTAATAATTAAAAATTGTATGACATATATATAGGTGTTTTTTTTAACATATTCCCACAATACATACATTTTACATTGTCATTATTACCCCAGCCATGCTGAAAATAGTCTTCAGTGGAATAAAAAGGATGGCCGTTAGAAAAAATGCTTTGTTCTTGCACCAAATTTCTTGAATGGCTGCAATTCTTTAAGTGGTATAGGCAGCACATTATATACTTTAATGGCCACAAAATGGGGACTCTTCTCAATCAAAGTGGTAGAATATCTAGGATTACACAAATTGTTTCCACCACGTGTTACAATATTCGTCGAACTGACAGAATCATTGGATTGAAACATGCTACGATTTTTGTAGACAAAGCAACAGAGACTGTAAAGGGAGTATGAGAAGACAGTCATCACTCTTAATTTATAAAATAATGGTGCACAATGTTCTAAATAGGGAGCACCACAAATTGATATTATGGCCTTCTTCTGTAAGGTAAAGACCCAGTTTACTGTCTGGTTGTGTGGGCACCCCAAAGTGTGATGCCATAAGATAGTCGTGAGTGAATGTATGCGTAGTAGAATGACATTATAGAATGATGACTGACTTATTTTTTAGATTGAAAGTTGCATAGTTGACTGAAGCAGTTTTAATTCATATACATATATTCTCCATGCTCACTCCAATTAAGGTTTTCATGAACCACAAAACCCAGAAATTTGGTACTATCAACTTGTTCAATAGGTCTGCCTTGTAGATTAATTGAGAATTGGTTGTTATTAGCTCTATTTTGAAAATGTTAAAAAATCCTTTTTTTTACCATTGAGGAGAAGCAAATTATTTTCACATCACTCCTGCACCCTTTTAGCAGTGAGATTTGCTACTTCCAGAGACAATTTCTCGCTTTTGTGAGATACTAGAACAGATGTGTTGTCAGCAAATTGCACAATTTTAGCATCTGCACTACCTATCACATTTCCCATTGCAGAATATTAAAAATGAAACAGGCGACAGCAGCGATCCCTGCGGAGCTCCCAAGGGATTTGAAACAAAATCTGACCCAATGCTAAAGTTGACGTTATCCCTTTCACTCTTGACTTGGACTGCTTGAGAATGATCATCCAAAAGGGATTTCGTGATAAGAAGCTTCGTCCACAATACAGTATGTTTAGGTTGAAGGAAATCTCAGCTTATTTGGTTTATTAAATATTCAAATCAAAACGCCAACGTTTCGACACTGATCAGTGTCATCCTCAGGGCTAAAAATCAAAGGACGATCATTAGAATACATATATAAACGTAATTTTCTATACACCTAGAATTTAAAATAGTCATCTGTCTAACAGGATAAAGTTGAACAATTTACAAACAATTATACAATTACACTGATAGGAAGTTGAACAATCTGAAGTATTATAAAATTTTTGATAAAAACTAACTGAACTATGTAAATGGGACGTAAGAACACACAAACAGAGAAAACTAAACAAAACGTACCTAGATTACTACGAGTCACAATTAAGACGAGCGATCATTAAGAATGAATCTCATGCCGCCACAATGCTGTTTCGGTTTCGGTACTTGCTAAATCGCAGTGTCGTACATTAGGAGTACAGATCTATATTGTATCCCCACCCATTGTAAGCTGATCCCCCGAATACCCACCCTTTTAAGCTTTGTCAGCAAAACCTTATGCTCCATCAAGTTAAAAGCCTTACTGAGATCGAAGTATATTCCTAAAGCAGTCTTTCCCGAGTCTAATGCGTTAAGCATGGATGTTATGTGATCGAACAGTGCAATTTCAGTGGATTTACCACGCAAAAAACCATGTAGTATATTACTAAAAAAGGATTTGTTAAGTAAAAAAGAGAGGGGTCTATCATACATGGATCTTTCTATTATTTTTGAAAAAGCAGATGGAACGGTGACAGGCGAATCTCTCGAAAAATTCTTAAAAATTTAACCAGTTCATTTAACATCGTCACCAAGGTCAAATATTTCACACACTTAGTTGTAAATGTTCGAATACTTTTAACGTTGCCAGTAACAATTACATCTGGAGAGTAATAATTTTCCAAATTAAAAATAATAAAAATTATCTGAGATCCATCATGTCACAGGAACGGCTCAAAAACTTGGGTATAATAACATTTGAAAATGATACCTGTGAAAATTTAGATCACTCTCAACTTATTGACCACTACGCAACAACAAAAGCCAGAGAACTATTTGTGTAGTAAAAACCAATTTTGAATTTTTTTTCGTGCTGCAACCTGCAATTTGGTTCATGCTTAGATACAATGCAAAGGTTTTGTTGTGTATGTGTGTTGTTTTTCGTTTGTTTTACTTTTATATTTTTTATTATATTATTAGTATTACGTTTTTATTTACTGTCATAGTTCTTGATTATAATTATACAGGTTTATATTTTGTTTTAACGATGTTACGTGTTAAATATTAGTGATTATTTAAGAAAAAATATTTGTTAAAAAAAATTAGCTTCTTTAAAATATAGGCTTGCACAAAGGCGACAGAGGTATTAAGAACGGCCCTGTACCTAATTACCGCAAATCCACTGCAAATAACGTATTCCCTGTAGATTCCGGTCACATTAATATCTGCACTAACCTAAGACATAAAAAAATAGACAGATTGCAGATGTGCAGGTATGTTTACTGAATATGAAGACGCCAACATCGTTCCCCTTTTTCTTTCCCCTCTTATAAAATAGTACACAAGCCCTAGTATTTCTTACCCCAAATGCGGCGCTGTTGCCGATGACACCTCTATATTGTGGAAAATCGGCAGCTTGTTTTTATTAACGTGACAGAATAATACATTTTTTAGAAAATAGAGCATGTCAGAATATAAAATTTTCGCTTTAAAGTGTACCGTATAGATTATAATACTAACTAAGCATTTATAATACAAAACTTGATTCAAAACGGAAACATAACAAAAATACGAAGGGTTATACCTATTTTCCGCTAGAAACTTTATGTAAACTGGGCCGTATGTCACTATTTCACCACTTCACATTGTTCACGAAATCAGCGGTACTCCCTCTTGTGCGCACACCGACAACGTCGTGTAGGCGGCACTCGTCTAGAAGAAACTGGCCGCCATGTTCACGAAAACAGAGTATCCAATCATTTGAACCCAAATATTACATTCCATGCATAATTAAATAAACTCATAGTCATACTCTATGAACATTATTTTCGAAAAGTAAATACCTATTTTAGCTATTTCTTGTTTGCTATTACATATTTAATATGTTGTGAGTTAATAGAATTCGATGTTTCTTTGTCAAAATTATTAATTGCAAAAGGTTGTAGAAAATTAATTAGCGCTTCAAATTTACTTGTTGATATAATATGTCATGCAGCAGAAAAATAGGTGATCATTAACAATAATGCTATCAAAATTGCCCAACAAAATTATTTAATATAATAAGAGGAACCTATTTCAAGTTGTTTTACGAGAAAAAAAATGCGAAATATTAATTTTGTTTCATAATATTAATATTTCAGTCTGGAACTATTTTTCGACGAATTAGCAAACAATCGAGCGTGTTCATTTTCTATTGGTCGTATTCGCGTAGGTATACAGTCGCTCTCACTGGTCGGCGGGATGGCGTGACTGACATTCCGCCGTCCATTTGTTAACATTTTCTATTCTGTGATTTCACTTCGTTTCGTTTTGTCTCTTGGTGTATTGCCAATTGCCTTTATTATGAAGACAAAACATGACGAGTGATCCTGTACGCTCGATAAAAATATGTTTCAAGTTAAAAAACACAAACATCTTTGACTGCATTTTTTTTTATTAGAAAACTAATATAGAACACCCAATTTCTTCTTATTTTCTAGAAACATTGTTATTTCTGATAGCGCTATTGTTAGCTGGACCAGAAAAATACTTTAAATTTTTTCATAAAACAATAAATAGTTTAACAAAAATATAAAATATGTGTGCAATATACTAATATCATCTGATTAAAATGATTTTGACGATACCATAAAGAAGCTGCAAAGTGGCATATTTGATTATTTTGGCCATCACTTTTTTCAAGAATGGTGCATCGATGGCCACTGCCATGAATTAATAAAACTCGTCTTGAGACAATACTTCAAGATCAGAATTTGTCATGAGGTAACCCAAAGAACCCAGACATTGTGTCAAAACAGAATACGGAGTATGAACACGAAGTTAATTTTATTTCGTAATTAATGAAATTTGTTTTTTACTTTGGTTCTTTATATACTTAGTATTATTCCCAAGTAGACCGGCACGGCGGCTAGCGACACTCTATAATCAATCCTCTAATCAACTATCCATTAAACGTAACTTAATTTTTTTTTAGTTATGTGTATATTTCAATATTAAAAAAGTATTTTTGTCTAGTCATTTTCATTTTTGTAATGGCCTATTTAGTCATTTTCATTTTTGTAATGGCCTATTATTGGCAGCTGGCTTATTTCAATGTTACCTGACTTTAAACAGGTGTCCCCTAAAGAATAGAATTTCGTGCAGTATCCCTTTAAGATCTTTAATCTGCAATGAAGGTGTGTTCGTGTTAGCTGGGGTTATCGCGATTGTGTGCAGCCGCTTGAACTAGGAGTGTTTAATCATCCATGCGTACAAATTCTCTACTGCTTAAAATATGTTAAACACAATGCTAAAACATTGTGATATGCAGTCTCTATAATATTGGCAGTGTTTAAGTATTCCGAGCTATCAGAAACTTTGGATAACTCGCAGTGTGTAAGTTACCGTTTCAAATCATAAGTTGGTTTTCTATTAGACGATTTCTTTGACAAAGAAGTTTGATCAAATATTTGGTTAAATTTATTTGAAGTTGGAAGTGTAAATTATAAAATTTTCGCCAACTTCTTTGACGCAAATGACAGGGCTGTCAATTAATTCATTTGTTCCTTATCCTAACCTTACTTTAACTTAATCCTTGTTTCTTATTGATTTGTTTGATTCTCCTTTGTGTTGTTGTTTTGAAAATGAGGATTAAGAAATAAAAATTGTTGCTGCAGTTGTGCTTCTGTCTACTATGTGATTTTAAAAATATATATATTTTTAAATACATTTCGGTGTCCATTCCAATATTGCTCTTGTTAATTATGTCTCCCCCCTTGGATTTTTCTTCGCAGCAAATTATTCAGCTTCAGTAGTTGTCTTTTTTGTTTGGTATCATAAAAAACTACAAGCCCAATAAAATCTATGCGGAAAATAATAAATGAGTGTATGGGAATTTCCCACAAGAACCAAGCAGAGATTATTATGTATCATAATAATTTTAATAACTTTTATTAATATTGCTCTCAAGATATAGAAAAATACTATTGAAACTCAAGCAGATCCAATTATAAATATGTCCCAGTTAGTCAGTGAACTTGATGTTTAATTTATCTTTACTGAAGTGAGCTTTATTGAAGTCAGGGATGTTTTTCCTTCTATAAAAATAAAGATAGCATAGATCCCCATGGTATTAATTTAAATATTACACTTATATCGTTCACATTTAGTAAATTATTATTTTAAGGAGTGTATTTTTTTCTGATATGGCTCAGGATTTTGAGGCAAATGACGCAGTTATGGCTTACGTTATCTTAATAAAAACTTGTGGTGGTAAAAGATTGGTTGTTGGTAATTTCTCTTTTGTGCGGATGAGTTTCTTCACTTCTGGTCTGTGGTCCACAAAGACACTGCTATTTTGAAGTGAAACTGCTTTAGGCGCGTTGTACGTGGAGAATAAGCTGGTGAACGTTGTACGCGGACTCGAACGCGAACGAATTATTCTTTTTTGTGCCGATGAAGTTTCTCGTCTGGTGAGTGGCCCACAAGCACACTCATTTTTTTTGTGTAGAATATTATATCTTAAAACGGGGCATCCCGTTTATTGTTTAAATAAATACACTGATGCATCAAGTGTTATGATATTTGAAATATTTTATTAATTGTATATGAATGAAGTGGATCATCAATTATACAAAGCAAATACAATGTTGTAATGTCGTTTATTTTAATAGAACCGTGTTTATTAAAAAATTAACTGAACATTTTTCATTTAACAGGAATTTTAAGATGAGGCCTGTTAAAATATGTATAGAATCTTTTTATAACGAGTTATATCTTTTGTAGATTGATATGTTCCCTAATCCAGTGGAACTCTATTTAATGATGAAGTCAAAGAACTTATGCACCGGATGCGCTGATTTCTACAAAGCATGGGCTTATTACTATGAAGCTGCTGGAGACTTTCAAAAGGCAAATAATGTCTTTGAGGAAGGAAAAAAGAACCTTGCTCAGCCATATGATGAATTAGAAATTGCACATAAGAGTTTAATAACAGCAGCTGGTGAACATGTATGTATGAGTGTATTTAATTTAGTGTATCTACAACCATTTAATAATAAACGCATAATACTTATAATAGTCAGAGCATTATACAACAAGTGCAATTATAATACTAGGGATAATTAGTACACTGCTTTTAGATATTTCAAAATAATTTAATGAGATATTTTTCTCTACATATGTTTCGGCTTGATGAGGCATTTATCAAGAGTAGTTGTATAGTAAAATCTAAAATTGTTATACCCTACTAAACCGCCTGACGGTATTTTGTTTTTATTGCACTGTCAATTATGCAGGTGTTTAAAGAGCAGGTCAGTTGGTTGTTCGTATTTAAAACGTCTGTTTTTTGTGACTTGGATTTCTAGGTACTCCAAAAGGTTCAGCCTTTTGCTTTTTGTTTCCGTGTGTAAAAGTTTGACATTATTCGTATCTATAAAATGGTTA
>MU182709.1:151458-174792 GCA_016904865.1 Pissodes strobi
CATAGCAACATAGATACAATACAAACAGACAACAAAATAAGCGTCAAAGACTCGAGATTTATTAAACTACATTTTGTATTTATCACTCAATTTGTGGCTGCATTTCTAAAAATCACTAATTTAGGAACAAATTGGTTATTATTTAATCGAACTTACTCAATAACTGCTTATCAATACGGAATTAAAACGCAATCGGAGAATCTTAAAAAAATAATTATTGTTGACAGTGTCCACTGACAGCTTTATGTTTTTACATTATATTCACCGACACCAGTCTAAGCAAGGCCACCTACGACCGTGGTCTAAGCCGCCTTGCGAACCCATTTATCTTTAATAATAATTAGATATTATTACTATTAAAAAGAGACGTTCTTGCATTAATTTGTCGACATTTGAAGAAAAAACAGCATATTTTATTTGGAGGAAAAGTTACTTTTCATGGCTTGCTCTCTATTACCAGCCTCACTCCGTTCGGCTGTTAAACACGAGCGCGCCATGAAAAGTATCACTTTTCCTCCATATAAAATAATATACTATTTTGGGGTAGATAGACTTATTTTGCATCTTTACAGGAACCAACAGAAACTTAGATACCTTTTTAACATTTTTAAATTGCCTAAACAATAGAATTCAATTTACCTGGAAAAGAATCTAGAAACATTTAAAACTTTTACAAAAACAAGAGATTCGCTTAAATTTGATATATATAGGAAACCAACAACAGATGCAATAATTCATAAAGACTCTAACCAATCTTGGCAAGTAAAACTTTCCGCTTTTCATAGTCTCATCCATAGACTTTTCAGCTTTCCCCTAGACTCGGCGAGTTTCCAAAAAGAAGTATCCATTATCAAACATATTGCAATTAATAACGGTTATAAGATCGCTTTGATTGACAAATTAATAAAGAAAAAAAAAACAGAAGAACATTTTAACTAAACAATTCTATAACCCTACATTAGAATTAGAAAAGGAGCCATTTAAATTTATCAATTATATTCCGAAAATTACAGATAAAGTTTCAAAAAAATTAAATAAAATTAGTTGGAAAACAATTCAGGTTAATAAGGGGAGAAGACTAATAAAAGATAAAGACAAAATGGACAAGCTGGTCGAAACTTAAATATTAGGATTAAAGAATACAAAAAATCGATGTTAAAAAAAAAATTTACGAACGAGCTGAACGTGTGTATATCGCTCCGCGTTTATAGCTAATTTCTATAATATATTCAATATTTAAATATGGATTTTGGTATCAAAATGTGCGTGGAAGTGCGTACATTCTATTAAAGCATTTTACATCAATTTTAAGTAATCCATAAAACAATAAAGTTGAAAGAACGGTTAATAGCAAAGTTTTAGTGAATGTAAAAAATTTATAAACATGTTATCAGTGACATTCTTTCATGGGTCTGGTCAAAACAGTTATTATTTGTGGGAGTTTTTGCACTGTATATTTGAATATTTAAATAACGATTAACGTTTGGAACTGATGGAGCAGTTTGGGTGTTGTGGCAAAAATTTTTCAAACTTGATATGCATAGTATGTTTCAAGACATTCCATCCTAGTTGTTTTGAGAGGGATTGGAAAAAGGGTATAAGATTAGATAGGCATAGGATATACTGTACAGAAGAACGCCGAGCTCAGAAAACAACTAACGAGCAAAAGGAAAACATGCTGGAGGCTAAAATTGATGAGTTGAATGGGAAATTAAGTGAAAAACAGGACTCTATCCTACAATCACAGGATAGAGATGACTGCAATCACAAAGACAAACACTTAGAAGACATAACAAAATATAAGGGAATCATTTCCGCACTGAACGATGAAACCAACCGACTCTCAGAACGTAACAATTGCCTGGAGACTACATTGGAAGACAAAAACCATGATCTAGAGATCTCAGAACGCGATTTGGAACAATTATACAGAATGAATAATAGCTTAAAAACCTCGCTAGAAACACTGGAGAGTGAAAATGACTTTTTATCCAAGGAAATGAAGCACCTAAAAGAAGAAATATGCAGATTGCAACATCTACCAAAAATACAAGAAAAAAGGATATACAAAAAACCTGATTGTAATGCCCATATGGTACCAAAAAAAAAGATTCTGTTGTTGGGGTATGCTGCTCTGGCCAAGAACTTGAGGAGTGTCATGGAGAGAAGTTTGGATGAGTCTGTCGCAGTAACTTCCATAATCAGGACTAATGCGTCACTGGACAGTGTAGTGGCTGGACTGGAAAAGATCACAAAGGATTTCGATGAAAGAGACTATGTTATTGTGATGGCTGGTTTAACGAGTGTTCAAAGGGGCCTTAGAGTAGAGCAGGAGACTTTAATAACCCTTAAAACGGTTATTGAACAAACTAATTTGATAATTTGTTCTGTACCTTTATATAGCGACAATAAACTCCTCAATGGTATTATAAATGAACATAATAAAATGATTTATAAAAAGGTATGTTTAGAAAAACATTGTAATAATTTTTTTCATATAAATTCTGTTATAAATTCATCTTTCTTTATAATTAATGATGATAAGGTATTTATTAGAAATAGTGGTAAAATTAAAATTGCTGAAGCAATAAAAAAGACCATAGAGAAAAAGAGTAATTGGCAACAAAAACATATTGTGGATAATCAGAATGGAACCTCTTTTTTATAAATAACTCTATATTACTACTTAATAGTCAAAGTCTTCTTTCCAAATTAGATGAAATTCATGGTTTAATTATTGAAAAGAATTATGTTATGGTGTGTTTAACTGAAACAAGAATTACGGAGGAGATATCAGACTTTGAAATCGCTGTTATAGGGTATCATTTGGTAAGAGTTGATTCAAAAAGTAGACACACGGGTGGAGTATTGATGTATGTTAAAGATTCTATTTCTGTGTTGAATGTTGAGAAATACTGTAGTGGAATGAATTATTGGATTGTACTAGTTAAATGTTTATATATGGGTAAAATTTTTATAATTGGCAACGTATATCACTCTCCTAGTGCAAGTCATGCCGAATTTTTGACATTTTTTGAGCAGTTATGTGATAATATTTCCGATAGTGTTTATCCAGTTGTCTTAATGGGAGATTTTAATATAAATTGGATAGATAATACAACCTACTCCAATAAATTAAAGAAAATTATTAATGATAATGGTATGCAACAGTTAGTTAATGAAATAACACATCCTTATAATAATACAGGTAGTACAATAGACTTGGTGTTTAGTAATAGGTCTGACATTTTGCAGTGTAAAGTATATGACACTCCTCGTATTAGTGATCATTTAATAGTGGAAACTAAAGTACAGCTGAATATAAGGAAAAAAGAGGATATAAAGATTTATACAAGAGGTAAAATAGATTATGGGGAAATGGCGATAAGATTGTCTAGAGTGAATTGGAAATTTGTTGGTAGAGATATGGATATAAAGTTCGAACAGTTATCTGGAAATATACTTAAAATTCTTGATGAAATAGCTCCTAAAAAGAAGAAAGTAATAAAACCAAGATTTAAGGAATGGTTTAATGATAGAGTACAAGAAGCAATTGATCTTCGTGATAACAGTTATAAACAATATAAAGGAGATACAACGAACGAGAATAAAGCAAAGTCGTGTAGGAATAACGTAGTAACTGTAATTAGACAAGAAAAAACAAATTACTATGAGAATAAGGTGGATATGTACAAAAACAACCCTAGAAGAATGTGGCAAACATTGTCTGAATTAATTACTGACAAAAAGAAGAATAAAATAGAGAAACTCCAAATAAATGATGAAATTCTTACTAATTCTGCAGATATCGCTAACAACCTAAATGAGTATTTTGTAACAAGTGTCATGGAGATAGTGGAGGAACTTAATTGTAGAGATTGCGGAGATGGAATTTCAAAGAGAAACTATAATAGGCAACACAATTACTTTGTTCAAGTCGATAACATATGGAGAATTAAAACAAATCGTGTGTTCTTTACCAAATAAAGGAAGTCCAGATAATATCACCATGGAAATTATAAAAAATACATACGATAGTGTTGCGAAGCCGATATTACACTTAATTAATATATCGCTGGAAGTTGGAAAAGTTCCATCAAAATTGAAAATATCCACTGTTACCCCAATACAAAAGGTCAAAGGAACAATTAAACCTGAAGAATTTAGGCCAATAAATATGTTACCCGCCATAGAAAAAATCTTGGAAAAAGTTGTATATGGGCAATAATCTGGTTTTCGAAAGGGACACAGTTGCGAAACAGCGATACAGAACGTCTTGCATGATTGGAAAAGTATGGTCGATGATAATTATATGATAGGAACAGTGTTTTTAGACCTACAACGAGCATTTGGAACACTGAATAGAGGGATACTGATTGCCAAACTAAGATCAGTGGGAATAATTGATAGAGCTTTAGACTGGCTTATTGATTATTTGAGTAACCGAAGACAGCTTACGAGAATTGGGGAGGAAACTTCAGTGGATCGACAGAGTGATAATGGTGTGCCACAGGGAAGCACATTGGGGCCACTGCTGTTTCTGATCTATATTAATGACATCCAGCTAGCAATCAACACTTGTGAAGTCCACCTGTTCGCGGATGATACCCTTATATATTGTTCATCTAAAAATATTGTTGACCTGGTAACTACGATCAACCTAGACTTGAATAGGTTGTCGGATTGGCTTAATAATAACTCACTTAAATTAAACACAAAGAAAACTAAGTTTATGTTAGTAGGGAATAAAAAGTATCAAGAGGAGTTTAAAGCAAATGGTAGTAGTGTTTATATTAATAATGATAAAATTGAAGTTGTCAATAAAATAAAATATTTGGGTGTTATTGTGGATAAGTATCTTAATTTTAAGGATCATATTTTGTATATGATTGGGAATGTGTCAAAAAACGTAAACTTTCTTTCTAGAGTATCTTTTTTTTGTCACAGTGGTCTAGGAATACAATCTATAGTACGTTGATATTACCTCATTTAACCTTTTGCTCAACAATTCTCTATTTAGCTAACAAAAATGAATTAAATAGGTTGCAAAAATTGCAAAATAGATCAATGCGATTAATTTTAGGTGAGAGAAGGGAAACCCCAATTAGGGAGATGCTTAATAGGTTAAAATGGCTCCCTATTGATAAGTTCTTAGAATATCAGACCCTAGTATTAATATATAAAATGGAAAATGGTCTTTCTCCAAATTATCTAAGGGATAAACTTAAAAAGAATGAGTCAGTGCACACATATCCTACTAGAAATAGAACTAATTTTTATATTACTAGGAAAAATATGAGAAGTACCGAAAAAAATGTATTTCATAAGGGACTGATATTGTATAATTCTCTACCACAGGTCATCAAGGGAACACTATCAGTAGCAGTGTTTAAAAGGCAATTGAGGGAATATATGCTGGGAGAGTGATTGGTTGTATCGGATTGTTAAAATAGTGACGATTGATATTGCGGAATTGAAACTTATTTTTTTTATAAGCATAAGTTGTATTTTTTAAGGTAATACTTTGTACATTTGTATTGTATTGTATAATTAGTCCTTGGCTAAATAAATAAATAAATAAATAAAATAATATTAAAAACTCTGGCTTAACAAAGCATTGTATAGAAAATAACCATTTTATAGATACGAATAATGTCAAACATTTACACACGGAAACAAAAAGCAAAAGGCTGAACCTTTTGAAGTACCTAGAAATCCAAAAGTCACAAAAAACAGACGTTTTAAATATGAACGACCAACTGACATGCTCTTTATACACCTGCATAATTGACAGTGCAATAAAAACAAAATACCGTCAGGCGGGTATAACAATTTTAGATTTTAGTATACAACTACTCTTGATAAAGGCCGCATCAAGCCGAAACATATGTAGAGAAAAACATCTCATTAAATTATTTCGAAACATCTAAAAACAGTGTACTAATTATCCCTAGTATTATTATTCAACGATGTTTCACAAGGATTCTACCGCCGAAACTATTCATTGTATTAAGTGCAATTATAGTTACTGATAAAACAACCAGTGTAACTATGAGTGGAAACGAGAAATGCCAACATATGTATGTGGTGACGTCTCGGTTGACCTAAATATTAAAATTTTGCTTTCTTGTTAAATATTTTGTGTGTTTACCCTACCTAAAACTTGTTCTAAATCGAGGAAATCTACAACTGGAAAATATGGTAGCGATTTTGTAGATATTATTATTATAACTGTGATTCAGATATAACTTTCTATACTTCTTGTAAAGAGGCTTATGAAATGCATAGTTTGGATAATAATAATTGAGAAGCAGGTATAGTGTGTAATATAACATTATACTATCGAAAATATTAAGATCTTTAAGATGAATGTTAATGAATTTTAATGGACCTTAATATGTCCATAATCTGGTTAACAAAGTTTAGGAAATAGCTAATCACAGAGAAAACCATATAATTTCTGGGATATTTCAATGCCCACAACACCAATTGGCTCATGCATCACAACAAGACCGACGACGAAGGTAAGGAAGCTGAAGCATTTGCCATCAGCTGCGGGCTTACTCAACCTGTAGACGAACCAACTCGGATATCAGAGAGTGGCGAATTTGTCGCCCTCCTAGATCTTTTTCTAACCACAAATCATGATCAGTACATAATTACAGTTGGTCCGCCATTAGGCATTACCGACCACAAACTTATTACAACGGTTTGTGAATTGCTACTTTTGCAAAATGATCTGCCTCATAAAATCTGGCATCATAATTGTGCAAACCGGGACAATCTAAGGGAGTTCTATCTAGATTTTCCTTGGCTCGACGTCTGCTTTGGCACTGACGACCCGTCAGTCTGCTGCGAAGAGATCACCCAAGTAATCTCCTCACGAATGGAAACATACATCTCAAATTCCATCAAGTTACCGTCAAAAAGAATGCCCTGGTTCGATAGAAAATGCGAAAGAGCTGTAGGTAGGAAACAGCAAGCTTACAAGTACTGGCAGCAAAATCAGCGCTGAAAGTCACAATTATTTTACCGAAGCGAGAAACGAATGCAAACGTATGACTGACTAACTAAGAACAAACATAATCAAAGGATTAGGAATTAACATTTGTAATGCCCCAGTGGCTCCAGGAATTTCTGGTCGCTAGCAAAGGCAGTAAGCAATAACTTTACAAAAACGTCTCTCCCACCCTTGACAGACGAACGCGGCGTCACGGCGGCGATTACAGCTAAGGAAAAAGCAAACATACTCGCCAAAATGTTTTCATCGCACTCTGCCTTAAACGTCTCCCAAGGCAAGGCTCTCCACACCATATCCAACGTCAAGGCTACCATGGCAGAAGTTGAGTTTCATCACCGTGATATTCGTAAATTCCTCAAAGAGCTAGATACGCAAAAGGTATCGTGTTAAAGAACTGCGCCAACTAACCAACACCCATTTTTTCGAGGCTTTTTTTCTATGTCTTATCGAAAAGGATTTATCCATCTTCTTGGAAAGTCGCTCGAGGGCAACCTGTTCCAGAAAGGCAAGAAAACACTTCCAATTATCTCCAAAGTCCTGAAACGTGTAGTCAATCAGCAACTACTCAAGTACCTCGAGGCCAACAGGATAATTCGCTGCGGCTTTCGCAAAGAGAATATCGAGGGCATTCAACAGTGTTTGGCATGACGGATTGCTCAACGGACTGCCAGCGTCTCTCTGCAGCTGGCTTGCCAGTTTCCTTAAGTACCGATATCTGCGCATTGCAGTTGATGAACACATCTCAGACACATTCAAAATTAATGCAGGCGTGCCTTAGAGCGCAGTACTTTCACCAACTCTGTTCCTCATCTATATTAATGACCTGCTGACTGAAACCATTAATCATATTTACAGTTTTGCAGATGAAAGTACCCTCTCTCAATTTAGATCAAAAAACCTTTATCAGTGACTGAGACATCACTGCAGACAGGAGTAGATTACAACAATTGATCAAGATCTGGAGAAAGTTCGAACTTGTAGTGACAGGAATTTGGTCCAGTTCAATACAGAAAAACCCAAGCAGCCACGTTTGCCAAGAAATCCAATTCGGCGTGCCCAGACATCGTTATGGCAGGATTGACCATTCCGTCAGCCTCGCCAATCGGTCTACTGGGTGTCTCGGTCAACAGCAATATGTTCTGGCATGACCACGTTGCTAACATCCCGAAATCAGCCTCGCAGAAGCTTAGTGCGGTATTTGGCAAAAAATACTGTATACAGCACATCAGCGGGTCTTGCTCTACAAAGCGTAAATAAGACCGTGCTTAGAATATTACTCCAACATCTGTGGGTGCCGCACCTAAGCCCACCCTAAAGCTGCAGACATGGATTCCATTCAGAAGAGAGCTGTGCGTCTCGTTGGCGACCTGGAGTTGACTCGGGATCTGGATAGTCAGGAACACTGCAGACATGCGGCCTGTTTTACCGATATTTTCACGGCAGATATTCCCAGGATTTGGCCCGCCTCATCTCGGCCCCGGCAACGCCTGTGAGGCAGTCACGACAGACGGCAAAAGCACACCCGTGCGTCGTACAACTGGAAACACCTAGAACATCGCCTTATGAGGATTCCTTTGCCTGGCGCACTGCATCACTCTGGACCTCACTCCCAGAATATCTGTTTCCCCCAAATTACAACCTACAGTTATTCAAGGACTGTGTCAATCAACATCTTCGCACACGCACACCACTCGCCGAGTGCCATAGGATATCTCTTTAGTGTGTGTGCTACTGCCATAAAAAAAGAGATCACTTCAATATTTAGAATTATTCTATCCTTCGATTCCTAAGATTTCATTAATTCATGGCGTCATAAGTTCAAATGTAGAGGTGTGAAATTAATTAAATGCTCCGACTGAACAAATTAAACAGCGAAATATGTATACTAGCCACGCACGAGCTGTCGTCGAGAAATAAATTTTGCATGAACTGTCTATTCGAACGAGCCGGTACTTATGATTCCGCCCAGAGTTGTGCTAAACAGAAACACACGTCAGACCCAAACTGCTCACCCGATTCAGTTACGAACACCTAGCACGCCGCTGTTACAGGACTTCTTTTTGGGAAGGACTGCCTCGTTCTGAAATTGACTTCCGAGTAACGTTTTTCCCGAAAACTACAACTTACAGCGAGCGCTTCAAATCCAACTTCCACCGTCTTCTTCGCACAGGCCCCGCTCGTTGAGTGATATAGGATTTTCCTTTTATGTGTGTGCTGAACATGCAAGAAATCCGAGGTTATCATATTTATTTATGTTAAACTTATGGTTACCTATTTCTGGTTAGTATTTTTCAACTATTAGATATTTCTCAATTTAATCAATCGTGATGAAACTGGGCCATTGCTTTTAGCAAAACGTGATACAAATGCATCTAAATACTCTGTGCATTTTTTAATAATAATTAGGAAATATTTAAATAGTTTTGTTTTAATTTTCATAGCTTCATACAAAACACATTATTAAGTAAAAGTTCGTATTGTTTTTTTTATACAGATTTGTATCCATTATTCAATTATCAGAATAAGGACCAAAGTTGACAGTTTTTGTGGTGGAACTAAGTATTTCAAGACTGTCCTCTGCTTTATGGTCTAAAAATTGATTTTATCATTTAAATAGTAGGGTCTTTAGATCAACCTAACACACATAAGCCTTAATTGTGTATTTGTTTTATGGCTTCAAACTATATCAATATGACATAATTCATCCTTCATGTCGAGGTTGAATTCCAGGATAAAATTGTTTCTCTTAATCTAGATGTTATTTGGTCCAAATGAAAATCGTCTTCAAGAGAAGCGTCACGCATTAACCTCTCTTCACACATATCGGTCTGGAAGGGTTAACAATGTCAGACTACCATCTGGATCAAGTAATGGGATCACTAGCTTGCCAAGCACTTTTAGAGATGGCCCTAATTCCCAACTACATATTTATGAGGATCAGGCCTCTGCATCTTTAATGGGTGAGTCATTATTATATGCTACATTTTTATTTTTAATCTACGTTATCCAGTAGTAAAAATTTATTATTAAGTGATGCAATTTTATGTGTTTTATTTTACAATCTTCATCTACATATTTTATAAACTGTATATACATAGTTCCCTTAAACTCAGTTATTAAGCTTATGCTGCACTGAAAAACTGGAATGGAATGGAAGAGAAGATGCATCAGATATAAGAATAATTAGTTAGAGTTTGGCAATTTTTAACCTTTTCTTCTTGATTATTTGTTTCAACTCCTGTAGAGGACAATTTTCTAGCTCATTTCTGTTGTCCTGGAGGCATATACAGTAACAGTACCCGTCCTAGCTATACGCCATAGGACGACTGTAATATAAATGTTCATTAAATGTATATGCTTTTCATGCGTTTGGTTAGTTTTCGTTAGTTTTTGTCTGTTGCGCCCTATAGGGTTTACTCGCTGCAAAGGCGCAACCATCAAAAATTAACGAAAACTAACCCGACGCATGAAAAGCATGTACATTTAATGAACATTTATATTACAGTCGTCCTATAGCGTATAGCTAGCACGGGTGCTGTTACTGTATATGCGTCCCGGAGTTCGGTCGTCGGCTCTATTTCATATACTGACTATGCTTATAATATAAGCTGATCACACATACATATTATGTATGTGTAATCAGCAGATGATTCGTTTATCAACTCTTTTAGTGAATTGTGGTTTAATCTCGAGCCCAGAGGGTCCTAGTTTAATAATTCTATTCGAAAATCAAATACGTTAATGTCAGTTTGTTCTGTTCTAAATTGCAGTTGCCTCGTATCTTTCGGCATTCAGCTAGTCCGAGTCAGTTGTCAATAAATTTTACACTACAAACACAGAGTAACAAATTTTTTATTGGAGCTGGAGAACAATTCCCAAAAAATGTTAATCAGAATGATAGGTTACCCTGTGCTTTGAGCGCAGATGTTATAATTCAGTATATATTAATGATATTGAAGCCCTTTCATCTCATGGTGAAGTTGACTCTGGCTCGATTGCGACCACTGACACAGATATTCATGGGTCCGCTCACGTTACCAATGGATTACTTAACTCAGATGATCCTGCTGTGGAAGCAAATGTTTTAGTTGTTCCTCTAGTAATAGAAAATTATAATTTAATGGCAGTACAAACATGAAATTATTGTTGCTTAATATTCAATCGTTACGAAATAAGACTGATGAATTGTTTGTGTTTTTGGAGAACTGTGGGTATTCTAGTGTGACCTTGCAGACTGAGCATTGGTTGAAACAGAATGAATTGGTATATGTTCAGGGATATGTGGCTTATCAGCATTTTTTAGATCTACATCAGTTCATGGTGGCGCCATGATTTTAATTGGCGTTGGCGAGCATTTTTTGTGGGGTAATTCATTTAAGTCTACTGATCAATTTGATGATCTTTTGGAGGAGGATACTTTCGAGTTTTCAGTGATTCTTTCCAAGCAATTGACTTTGTATATAATCTGCATATACAGATTTCCTTCTTCAGATGCAAATCAATTTTTGATTAAGCTAGATATTTGGCTTTCTAAGATTTACGGTTCGACAAATGTTATGTTGGCTGGCGATTTTAACATAAACTTTGAGGATAGCGATTCTATTTCTACTTTAAGATTAAAAAATTTGTTGGAATCCCATAACCTGACAATATGTAAAAAATTGTCGTCTGTGATAACTCTGTCGGTGGTGTGCGATCTGACTATCGCTGTAGATATGGTACAATTTTTAGTGGCAGAAATTATGATAGGTTTTACCAGTTGAGTTGTTCGGCTTGCTGGCATGGCGTCCGGGGGTCCCGGGACCCTATTAAGTCATTCTATGAGACCTTGGTCAACATATTTAAATATGCCTTTTCTTTTTAAAAAAAATTAGGTAAGAGACAAAACAGCCCTGGTTGACTGGAGAACTGAAAACGTCGACAGCTAACTTACGTTCATTGCATCTCATTAGGAGGTATAATGACAATCCTAATTTCTATAATTTTAATATGATAAAGCTAGCAAATAATAACTATTATGGAAACGGCATTCAAAAAGCGGGTAATAAACAAAAAGAAAGCTGGTCGATAGTGAATTCATTTACAAAAAAAATAGACCTTTTGAAACAGTGGGTTATAAACAGCTATCACCAGACACATTGAATGTGTTTTACTGTACTATACCGGAGAAACTTATTGAGGATATTGTTCCGGTGGTCGACCCTCTTAGTTATATGTCCGGGTTTCCTATGTCTAACTCATTTTATTTTACTCCCACCTGTTTGGAAGAACTAAAAGAAGTGATATCATCTACAGGGAATAAGAATGCGTCAGGGATGGATGGGTTGTCGGCGAGGATATTTCTTGCCCTTGCTGATGATGTACTTGACCTGCTGGTTCAGGCAATAAATGCTTCTTGGGAGTTGGGATTGTTTCTTTCTTGTTTAAAGTTATCAAAGTGTGTCCCACTTTACAAAGGGGGTGAGGTTGATGACCCCTCCAATTACCGTCCGATCTCTTTACTATCAACACTATCAAAAATTGAAACCACGAATAATCGCTTTTATAGCAAGGCATAACGTTCTGCGCAGTAGTCAGTTTGATTTTCGGCAGAATATCGATACGTATGATGCGCTGTTTAGACTCTTGGAGGGCCTGTACTCACAACTAAACAGGGATGTGGTGGCTGCAGCAGTTTTTTGTCATTTGTCCAAAGCGTTTGACTTTTTCAGCCACAGGATTCTGCTAGATAAACTCCATCACTATGGTTTTAGAGGTGAATCCTGCTCGTGGTTTGAGTCCTATCTAACGGATCGCCAGCAGAGGGTCTTTTTGGGTTCTGAGAGCTCCGCGGGCCGGGTGGTTAAGTGGGGTGTGCCTCAGGGCTCCGTCCTGGGACCGCTTTTGTTCCTTCTTTATATAAATGACTTGGCCACCTTAGACATCAGTGTCCAATTCATCTTATTCGCGGACGACACAACTATATTATGCCATGGCGTCGACTTTGAAGCTCGGAAAAGGGTCCTTGGATTTACTAAAGGTTAAAACCGGGTGTGACTCTAACCTCCGTGTTCTTAACTTGAGGAAAACAAATATAGTTGGTTTCAGATGTGACATGGAGGGGCTGGTTATTGGGGATGCTGCTATCGGGTGCCAAATTTCTGGGCCTTGAGATAGATAGGGAGCTTAGTTTTAACGATCATATTGTTGATGTTGCCAAAAAAGTAGCCTCAGGTTGCTTTGCAGTCAAAGTATCGGTTCAGGAGCTGGGGTCTCAGGTGGGCATAATGGCGTATTACTCTTTAGTAGAGTCGCGCCTTAGATATGGCATATCTTTTTGGGGAATGTGTAGTCATTATTTGCTCCAGTCTTTGTTTATACTTCAAAAGCGAGCTCTAAGATATATGTGCCATGCTAGGCCTAGAGACTCATGCAGGCCGCTGTTTCTGAGCCAAAGGGTGTTGACGATATACAGCTTGTTTATTTTTGAAACAGTTTGCCTCATTCGTAAGAATCGACTTTTTTTGTTCGTGTAGGTTCGCATTATAACACAACAGTATTTGGATATACCACTACCGATACCATCGTTGATATTGACTAATGCCCAGTTTCTTAAAGTATGGATAACTTTGTTCTTTAAATATTTCCTATGACAACGATTGTTAATAAAATTGTAACCATAGTAATTATGGGCTTCATGACTTTATACGTTAGATATCTGGCACTTCAGAAACCGAGCATAAGAAATCCGTTATTTACGAGAGCATAAATATTTATAATCATTTGTCAAGCGACCTGAAACTTGCCCCCACCTTGAGGAAAGGTCCGCAGAATGTTGCTGAGTAGGGCCTATTATGGCTTGAACACATTTTATAGCGATATATTGTGATGTATTGTGCTTGTTTGTCTGATTGATTTGTCTTGTATTTTCTCTTGTATGGTTTTATTTTCTTTTGCCTTTTGTTGTTTAGATTTTGATATCAACTCTGATTTCAATGTTTAAAATTTGTTATTTTTATGTTAATTTTTAATTTTACCTTGATTAAACATAGTTTAGGACCTTGCTTTGTTAAGGAGATATATTATCTTTGGACAGTAAAGCTTATTTGACTTTGACTTTGATCATGTTTACCTTTTCGTTGGTATTTCATTTGAATTAACTTACGATGATTATGCCTTCCCATCGTGATTTCGATTGGAAGAAGCATTTTATTATTTAGGCGGACTTAACAGCCTTTCATTCTAGCTTTAGTTTTTTTTTTTAAATCAAGAGAAACATTTTAATTAGGGTTTCCAATTGGGGATCCCGAAATACCGGGATCCGGGAAGATTTTTCGTCCCGAAAATCCCGGGATTAGAAATGCGAGATCCCGAAAATGTCGATTTTTTTAAATGATCAAATTTATATCTGCTTTATTCCTTTTTTCTGTGTTATTTTAGCATTACCCCGGAAATTTACGTATGTAATATGTTACTAACAGTACCACTTACGAGTGTGGAAGCTGAAAGAGCCTTTTCTTCAGCGGTCCCATTTGCGAACAAACTTAGATCACGCTTAAAAGACTTCACTTTAGACGCGTTGGTTTTCTAAGGGCATATTTTATTTTTAGTAAGCAAAACGCAGATGTAAAAATATTATTATTGCACATTTTAATAAAACTGTCCTCACTGTTTCTAGTACCTAGTTTTATATTTTATAACCATATTGATATTTTACTTCTTAAATGTAAAAAAATACTTTTTATTTTTGTATTTTTTTATAAAAACGTTGTTTTGTTTGCTGTGTTTCTGCATTTGTGTTACTTTTATTGCTAGTCTTAGATTTTAAAAAATTATTGGGGTTTATCCCGGGATCCCGGAATCCCGAGATCTAGATTTTTATCCCGGGATCTCAAAACGGGATCCCGATCCCGAAAATTGGAAACCCTAGTTTTAATATATAGTTCAAAAGAATATCATTTTCCTTTTTCGTTAGGTGGTGCTGCTCCACGAAGTATCATAACTGTTGCAAAGCGCCAAGAGGCTCCAAAAGAAAACACTATTAAAGCTGGTCCTTGGACTACTGTACCCAATAAGAAACGGGTGCTTGCAAGTCACAGACCAAGTGGCCCAGGATTTATAGGTAAGGATGGATATATTTTTTGTATAGTAGAATTAATGACAACCCAAAAAAATTACCATTTCACTTAAGACGAATCCTTATGATAAATTATTTTCTTCGATACTGGCGTCGGTCGTAAGGTAAATGGCAAGGCAAGCGACAAAACCCAAATTGGGAGAATTGCAAAACTTATTTTGTGATGTTCTATAATATACTTTTGTTATATATATACTTGATATACCCATTTATTAAGCATTTTAGTCACGAAGTTTGTTGTTCACGAATTTAAATTTGTCTGATGCTTCTACCAATGAGCTAATGTGGCTTTTGTCAGGCTGCTTGTTTGATTTTGATAGTGCTCTCCAATAGCTTTTCAATTTGCTGCTCTTCCTCGCAGGCAGAGCAATTTTTAGAGATCTACTACACTTGACAATAGTAACCACATAAAAAATAAGCTTAAATAACTGCTATTTTGCTCGTTGTTTGCTCGGTTATTTCTCAATACTCCAAGATATTTTTCTCTATGAATTAAAAACCAGTTGAAAATATGTAATATCTTGGTAATTTTTGCTTGTTTTTAATTATTGTTAAAATGTCGTAGTTCCCTAAAAAGTTCATTGCTCCCGGGGAAGAGTTGTAAAACGAAAACGGTATGAAAAGGCGTATTGGTGCTATTTTGAACATGAAAAATTAATAGAATATGCTGTTAAGTGATCTTTGAAACTTGATTACAGCACTTTTTACTGGTCATTGTACACTAATGTCTTGGGTTGTCTTTATTTTCCTGTCAGACGTCAAATAGTCCGTGACAACGACCTAGGACCAGTCAGATTCATAACCTTTAATTTCATATTTGCATTTTTGCCAAGTTTTTCTTTGTTTGTTTGAAGGCTCTTTCAGTACTGCTCATGGTGGGCTGTTGCTAAGTAGGCGCTTTCATCCTCCCATCTCATTACTGTATGCATTTTCGTTGTTTTTTTTTTTTATTTAAGCCTATTTAATTCTGTAACAGAGATACAGTCATTGTACACTAATGTCTTGGGTTGTCTTTATTTTCCTATCAGACGTCAAATCGTCCATGGCAACGACCGAGGACCAGTCAGATTCATAGCCTTTAATTTCATATTTGCATTGCTGCCAAATTTTACTTTGTTTGTTTGAAGGCTCTTTCAGTACTGCTCATGGTGGGCTGTTGCTAAGTAGGTGCTTTCATTCTCCCATCTCATTACTGTATGCATTTTCGTTGTTTTTTTGTTTTTTTTTTTATCTATCCTATTTAATTCTGTAACAGAGATACAGCTATTTCACAAGCTTTTAAATATTGTAGAAGAAGTTGTTGAGCTTTTGCTGTGTAATGTGCTCAAATATTTTATCATCTAACCTGTCTAGAATGGAACTCGGGAGTTTTAGAGTCAAAGGCGGATATCGACGATTGAAATAACAGTACTTTGGCTGAAGCACTGCGTAAATTGATAGATGAACTGACTCAGAAAGATTATCACCTTGCTACACTGAGGAGAGAAAGTCGAGCTATTGAAACCGATTTACTGAATTTATGCCGAGTATTAATGTGATCAAAGAAAATGTATTGTTGCAATATTTTTGGATTTAAAAAGCGCATTTGAGACTGAGGGTTGTGCTATCTTGCTACAGAAGCGTGATACGCCTCGAATTTCGGACACCCTGTACAATATAATAATGAAATACTAAATTGATATCGAATGATCATTACTTAAATGCTTTCGGTCAATTACTACATTGTCTAGTATAAGTATATTTTTTAGTACATGAAGATGATGTAGATGACGTACCAATAGGTTACCTGCCACTAAACTTACCGACTGCATGTCTCGAAGACTATTCAAATTGGCATGTTTCTATCGTGAATTACCCGGACGAGCCAAGTCCAATAGTTGTTTTTGGCTATCCAAAGCACAGAGTGTATGCTGACCCACAAACTGAGTTTTCAATTGAGGAACTGAGAGCTACAAGGTGAGAATGATTTGCATGATTACAATAATAATAAATAATTTCATTTTTTTCGTATTCTAATAAAAAGATCAGCAAAATCTCAAACACGCTTCAAAATATGCTTTTTTGGCTAAAGCTTAAATTAATCTCTGAAACTAGTAAAAATGAGCAAATAAAACTACAAATTACAGGGTATAATAAACGTAACTCACAACATACCAATCTGGGTACTATACACTCGTCGCAACCACTGCATCCAGTTCGCGGGAAACCAATTTATTGTAGAGCAATAGTTAGCTTTTTATTTTATTTTTCCTCTGAAATACACTACTTTTTTTATTAATATGATCTAAGATTTTTAACTTGTTCATATGAAGTTTGAGGCTAAGAATGTTGTTAATTGTTTTATCTTTATCTTCACCAGAGTTTTATTGAAATTTTCAGTGAAGAGGTTCTACATTGAAAATTCTGATAATACTCTGGTGGAGAAGAAGGTAAAAAATTTGGCTTACAAATATGAATCCTCCACAACAATATAGAACATATGTATATTGGTATTACTTGCACAGAATGTTTTGTGTCACATCATTTCGTAAAATGATGATGATCATTGGTACCTTTATTTTCAAGATGCAGAGGTACATAGCGTAGGCCATTGACAAATTAATAATAGCAAGCAAAGTACAGATCCAACAGTAACCTTTAATTTCTTTCGTTCCGTATTACCACAAACAATATAGCTACGCAACAGACGGCGTCTCAAATGTGTTTAAAACGAGCCGAATAATGAGGCTGTTGGCTGCCGCGAGCCTCATTCGCTTCTTTCGCCGGCATCTCGTTCACTGGAAACAATATAGATGGCGCTACGAACAGCCTCAATTCGATACGCTGTTGCCATATCCACTGAATTGTAGGTAAATTTGAGTTTAAAAAGTAATAATGACTTATTAGGTACTTAAAAAGTAATATAACTTCTGATAATTTATTTTTGAGCATATATTGCATGTCAAATTTTACCCAGTTCCTTTTATAAAGAAGGCTGAAATATTGTACAAACCCCTGGCAATGCGAAAAAGGTGTTTGTAATGAAAAGTGAGAGATTTTGAGAATTTCACGTTAATAGTTATTTATTACAGCCAAGAGCTATATTAGGTTTTACACTGACTATTTCACTAGAGTATTTTTTACTGGTAAAACGTCATAGCAACTGCTCGTTTCTTACTGACAAAACTACTATCTGCCCGTTAATTGAGTGGTTTTTTTAGCGACAAAACTATGACAGGTCCATCATGTGAGTTTGACAAACGTCATTAAATAATAATTGTACATTTAATTTTGTAACAAATAAATAAAGCTTCTGTTTGTTAATACGGTGCATTGTCTAGTTTTTCTCGTGAAATAGTCATGACGAATACCACTCGAGAAAAAAATGTGTAGACAAAATTATTCTCAAGGTTTTATTCAAGTTTGTTGCTTTTCGGCAATTTCGCTCATGACATTTTTGACAAAATCACTAGCCTGACGGCTCGTGATTTTGATACCAATAATATCATTCGCGAAATTGCCAAGCAACAAATTTTCATACCTTTCGAAAATTTTGCCGACAAAATTTTTTCTCTTGTGATATTATATATGAAAATTTCTTATATTCTTATCACAAAATAACGTGTAGGTAATAGGTCTGAGCCGATGTAGTAAAGTCTACCTACATAGCAACAGGTGCATAGCTCGACTGGCGGCGAAATTCATGCAGTTTGCGCTGGCTATTGTTCGCGCCTAGTCGTGCGGACTCGTGCATTCGTGGCGGGCTGACTAGGTAGACAGGTCCGTACCGACACAACAAAAGGAGTGGAACCCCGTGCAGATTTTGTTAAGTTGTTGAAAATTGCACTTCGAGAGTTTTCGGTTGCATTGAATTTGAATAAAATAATCCAGGAGATGAAAACACCTCTATAGGGGGAATAATAGGAAATTATGCTCGGAAGGAAGAGAGTTTGGGTGGCTATATCTGAATAAAATAATGGAAAAAGAAATATTGAGCGCGTCTGCTAGTACTCGAGACTGATGTGTAAACATATCCTATAACGACATCGGTTGTAAAAAAAAATTACAACAGCACATTGTGTTCCCAGGCGGTCACCCATCCAACTACTAACCACGCCCGACTTTGCTTAACTTCAGTGATCGGACGAGAACTGGTATTTTCCACGTGCTATGGCCGTTACCTGTACATTTTAGCTTGTTCATAGAATAAAAATATAATAGGTTTGTTCTAGCAGCGATTTCAAACGGTACAAAGCCATCCGGAGTTTGCGCATAGCGATATAAGTGTCGGTTATATTGCTATGCGCAAACTCCGGTTAGCTTGTACCGTTTTAAATCGCTGCTAGAATAAACCTAATATTAGTTAGGATTCTTTAATAATACTTACTGGCAGCTTCGGAGTGGATTAATTCACTGCACAAAATCGACACGAAAATCTAATGCCACCAGAAATAACATCAACATATGGACACAGCTTATTTCATATTTACGTAGTCATCTTGGGTCGACATTCTTTAAAAATGAGCTGTTTTTTTATGGCAGCGGCACACACACTAAAGGGAGACCCTATGGAGCTCGACGAGCGGTGTGTGTGCGAAGATGTTGATTGACACGGCTCTTGAATATTTGTAAGTTGTAATTTGTGGGAAACAGATGTCCTGGCAGTGAGTTCCACAGTGATGCAGTGCGCCAGACAAAGGAGTTCTTGTAAAGCGATGTTCTACGTGTTTCGAGTTGTACGACGAACTGGTGCGCTCTTGCCGTCTGTCGCGACTGTCTGACAGGAGCTGCCAGCGGCGGAATGAGGCGGACCAAATCCTGGGATCATCTGCCGTGAAAGTATCTGTAAAACAGAGATATCTCGGCTACATGTCTGCGGTGTTCCAGACTATCTAGATTCCGGGTCAACGCCGGGTCGCCGATGAGACGCACAGCTCTCTTCTGAATGGAATCCAGCAGCTTTAGGGTGTGCTTTGGTGCGGCACCCCAGATATGTGAGCAATATTCTAAGCACGGTCTTATCTGCGCTTTGTACAGCAAGAGCAACTGCTGCGGTGTATAAAGTTTTTTGTTGCGAAATAGCGCACCAAGCTTCTGGGAGGCTGATTTTGCGATGTTAGCAACGTGGTCATGCCAGAACATATTGCTATTGACCGAGATACCCAGCAGTCCGATTGACGAGGATGAAGGAATGGTCGACCCGGCCATAATGATGTCAGGGCCCGCTGTATTGGCCCACTTGGTAAACGTGGCTGCTTGGGTCTTTGCTGCATTGAACTGGACCAAATTTCGGTCGCCCCAAGTTTGAATTTTCTCCAGGTCTTGATTAATTGCTGTAATCTGCTCCTGTCTGCAGAGATCGGTTTTTCTGATCCAAAGTGGGAGACAAGGGTACTGTCATCTGCAAAACTGTAAACAGAATTATTTGTTTCCGTCAGCAGGTCATTAATATAGATGAGGAACAGAATTGATGAAAGTATTGCGCCCTGAGGCACGCCCGCGTTGATGGTGAATGTGCCCGAGATATGTCCATCGACTGCAACGTGCAGAGATCGGCTCTTAAGGAAACTGGCAAGCCAACTGCAGAGAGAGGCTGGCAGTCCGAAGGACGGTAGTTTGTTGAGCAGTCCGTCATGCCAAACTCTGTCGAATGCCTTTGAAATATCCAACGCAACCGCTCGAGACTCTCCGTAGTTCTCAATTGCCCTACTCCATATATGAGTGACATAGGCCAATATATCTCCTGTCGATCTCTCTTTGCGAAAGCCGTATTGATTCTCGCTATGGATCCAAATACACTGCGAATATAATAATTAAAAATAATACTTTTGACGGTTCGTTTAATTTAAAATATGCTTTTTGATCGTCTAAAATGCATTTAAAACGATTTTAAATGGCAAATTGTATATAATACCGCCCTAGCGGCTAGAATCGGTTTGCGCATTTTCGTCCCATTTGCCGAGATATACCCTCATACCGCCGCGTAAGATGTTTACACCTCAAAAATAAGATATACTCCTAGAAAGTTGAGTAGATGGAAACAGCCGTTTTTCAAATATCTACAGAAAATGGTTGAAAATTGCACTCCGGAGGTTTTTCAGTGCGCTACACCTAAATTAAATAATGAAAAAAATTAGTGATCGATCCCTGAAGAGCTATAAGGGGGATGAAAGCACTATCTCATGAATCTTTACAGGATACAATGCACTCCGGGGGTTCTCCAATCCGTTGAATCTGAGTGAAATAATAACATAAATTTGTTTTAAAAGTCGCGGGGATGAAAACACCCCTTTTTTGAATCTCTATAAGAAATGACTACGCTCTGAATATGAATAAAATAATGAAAATAATTGAGATCAAGCTTTGAGACTTGTAGAGATGAAAACACTCCCTTTTAAACCTGTACAAAAAATAATCGAGTAGATTGCAGACCGGTGATTTTCGGGTGCGCTACGTCTGAATAAAAAATTAAATAATCTGGGATCAACATTTGACGAGTTGCGGAGATGAAAACACTTCATTTTGAATCTATACAGGAAATATTTTAAAAATGCGGTTCGAGTGCACTGGATCTGAATAAAATAATGAAAAAGTCGCAAATTAACCCCAGAAGCATTGGAAACAAGGATTTAATAAGGAATGGATACCGCCTGAATTTCAAAACTGATGGGGAAATTACTGTAAATAAAATATTTGTTTTGTTTTCTTTATCTCCCCCACCACCAAATAGTTAGATTTGTCCTGGCAAATCTTTCTGAATAGTTACGTTACTCTTTGTCATAAGAGAAATCCTATATATCTTTCTCTCTTGGAAAAATGGGAGTTGCAAACTTATCATCTCTAAACGGCAATACGGGCATAAGATAATATTCAAATTATACTCCTATCTTGCTATCCTTTTCAGGCATTTGTTACGTTAACATAGACAACGACCGAACGACAGACGTAGGTCTTTGCTAGAATCATGGCGCTCCTCTTGCGGCGTGCACGTGCACCTGTTCGGTGACAAGGACGGCCAAACAAACAGGTGTTTTATTTTCATTTTCGTGTTGGTTCCTGTCTTGTGTTCTTGTGTATTATTGTATTTTGCTTTGATTTTTGGTTTTGTTATTGTTAAATAATAGAAACAATGGTGCGATCGTGTTGTGTATGTAAAAACTCTGAATATTCGAAACCTAGTGAAGGAATATCTTATCACCGGTAAGTAAACAAATATCTTTATCTTTGTCTTGCTCTTACCTTACCAGTGTTGTAGAATGCAATTTTGGTTTTTGCCATGGATTAATTTCAATGATTTATTAATTTACTAATAATAAGAATTATTAATTAGTGAGTATTGAATTCTTAGCTTGTCGATCACTTAGGTTGGATAATGAATTTTACTAGAGTTTTATTTCGATACTCAATTAGGAATCTAACCCATGCATAGGCTAAAGATACACAGTGGTTCTTTAAACCACTTTGTTTAAAAAATAAAAAACAATTACTAATTTTTACACTTAAACTGTGAAGTCTAAAGTCTACACTAGGACTGTAACTTAAACCAATATAATTTAATAGAACATTATTCTTTATCATCAGACCGGCAAATTTGACCTGAGCTGGAAATCACTTATATTAGTCTTTGCACCATCTGGACACTATTATGTCCCTTCACTACCTAAGATTTTTATATTATGCAAATAAGATCTTTTTTCTTCAAACGTCAGTAAATCCGTCATTACTCGACTGTGTAGGCGGCCGTAAAGTTTCGTTTTTCCTCCGCCGGAGCTTTACTTTTCACTTTTCCGCCGGCGGAGGTAAAAGTGTTGTCATAGCAACATAGATACAATACAAACAGACAACAAAATAAGCGTCAACAACTCAAGATTTATTAAACTACAATTTGTATTTATCACTCAATTTGTGACTGCATTTCTAAAAATCGCTAATTTAGGAACAAATTGGTTATTATTTAATCGAACTTACTCAATAACTGCTTATCAATACGGAATTAAAACGCAATCGGAGACCCAATCTTAAAAAATAATTATTGTTGACAGTGTCCACTGACAGCTTTATGTTACATTCACCGACACCGGTCTAAGCAAGGCCATCTACGACCGTGGTCTAAGCCGCCTTGCGAACCCATTTATCTTTAATAATAATTAGATATTATTACTATTAAAAAGAGATGTTTTTGCATTAATTTGTCGACATTTGAAGAAAAAACAGCATA
>MU182709.1:174802-198283 GCA_016904865.1 Pissodes strobi
CCATGAAAAGTATCACTTTTCCTCCATATAAAATAATATACTATTTTGGGATTATTATAGACACCAAAGAATTTTTAAAATTTTCTATTTTGACGTTTACTTTTAGATTTCCTAAAAATGAGGAAAAAATGCAGCTTTGGCTGTCTGCTTTGGGACTAAGTGAGGCTGAGATCAAGCGTTATAGCTATGTATGCAGTGACCATTTTCAGCAGAAGGATATCATCATGCAACCTTCCGGAAAGCAGTTTTTGCACAAGGAAGCTGTGCCTGCACAGGTGTGGGCCTTGAATGTTCCTAGTACATCAAAACAGAACGTAAGGTAAGCGCTGAGCATAGAAAATTTTGTATTTTGCAAATTACACACTTTTCTCTCTGACCCAAATGATAGGTATTATCTCGCTAATGAGGAAAACTCCTGAAAAATTAAACTGATTATTTTTATTGCAAGCTATAGAACAGTAAAAAAATAAATATATCGATACGTATTTTTTTATTTCCACTAAAGATGATTATTACGAGAGCTATGCCAGTTTTTAGTTTTGCATGTATAGATATTCAAAATTCAAAAAACATTTATTTTGCATTATATATGATCACGTGTCCATTTATTTTTCATGGGCTATCGAAATCAGCAATAAAAAAATTTGATGAAACTTTCTCGTGATTTTTGAAAAATATAAGCAATACGTAAAAGAATGCGGTATATTTTTATTATGAAACCCTCGATGAAACCCTGATAATAATTTGGTTATATTTACAGCCCCGTGAAATCAGATTCGTCAGGGTCCACTTTGACAGCAATGGACTTGGAAGGAACTTTGAGTGCCTCTGAAACAGGATCGATGGCAGAGTTTGTGGACTTACCATTAGACCACTCGATCAACAAACAGGGTGCATGTGATGGTAGCCCCGAGGGCAGCCCTAAAGCTAATGTCGAGGATAACTCAGTTCCGAAGAGTTTCAAAAGGAAGCAGCTTTTTCGATCTCTAGCAAACCCAAGGTAAAAATATTTAATTCAACTTTTAATTAATGCCGTTTTTGGTTTTAAATTACAATTAGATTTTGATTAAAATCTAAACCTGCTTAATTGTTTTGAAGTTCTATATTTTTTTGGGTTTTTTTTTAGCTTATGTACAAAGTTTTTATTTCTGATTTAGTCTATGAAAATCTATGTACCCATACGACATAATACTATTCATTCATTGCTGTCCTTTGGCAAATGTTGTACTCAAGATTTTACTTTTTAAAATCTTGAAGGTTTTGTTTATAAAAATGTATTAAAAATAGTTGCAAAGTATCTATAATACAAAATTGTTATGTCTTTATGTTGTTCCCATAAATGCATTTAATTTTTCCATTGCTAATTCAAATTTTATTTTGTAGGAAGCGGTTTTTTGGTGACTTGGAAAGTGTGGATTTTGGAACACCTAGAAAAGCAGCAAGGAATTTCCAGACAGCCAGAAAAACGGTAGCACAGCAAAGGCGTAATTTTTTAAGTAGCAAGTTTAGTTACTTGTGCTTTGTTTGTATGTTATATAAATAACTTAATGTTTAAGTGTTAAAATGGGAAAATGACGGCAGAGTTGTGCTTTACTTTCATTTCATCAGCTGGACAATATTTTTATCTAGTTTATAAAATGAAAAAGCTGTTACGAAAAAATATTCAGTCGTTTACAATACGTTTATAAAATTATGCAGGCTGCTAAGAATCTATAGAAAACAAAATTGTGTACTTACATAAGATCTTTTTTAAACTTCAAAGAGAACAACCAGATAAATCACAGTTTTTTTCTAATGATTATTGCAGATCTTCACAAGTTGGTCAGATATTCGTCTATAACTGTAACTTGTGCGATGTAGTCTCTCATATAAAAAAAAAACTTCTGTGGTGGATAGATCTTGTTGATATTTGAAGATTATCTTGGAGCTTATATTCTATTATAGTTATATTCATTTCAGTTTCAATTTATTATAGGTGTGTTATAACGTTAAAAAAATAAATAATTTTCTACATAAATAAGCTGTTTTATTGATCGTAATTTATCAAAATAATATGTAACTCAATTATATTTTCTTTTAGGTAATTGACTTTTCTTTCAAGAATGCTGTACTTACTACAAGTAATCTGCATTCGCCATTCTTAATTTCATTTCAAAAGACATTTTTAAATATATCTTTCAGGCATAATTGAAATACCCGGCCTTCTTTATGCAGTTTATTTGATTGTTAAAAAATTCTTTATTCTGTACTCGAAATAAGAAGTATTTTATAAATCATATATTTGGTAGTGGAAGTTTAAATAAAATAATAGGGGAGAGAATCAACTTTAGTATATAAAGTCTTAAAAAATTTTAGTACGGCTCACGTCACTAAAGATTGTCGTGGGGTTGACGTCAAGTTTAGATTTATTTATTTCCTCCCCACTACATAGTGATAAAGTTGGCCCTCGCTTATCAAAGGTGCAGCGCTTAAGTTTCGCAAGTATATACTTCTTTAGGCTATGACTATAATATATTACTTCCAAATTATTTGAGGTATTTTTTTAAATCTTTTTTTATTTTGTGTGGAGTGAAATAATGAGTATCGAAATTATCCGATAATGTCAGATTATGGTATCCCCTAAAGTGTGCCAATATGCACCTTGTAGCTTTCTTGATAATTGAGATATCACAGACATGTAAACGTGACAAGAAAAATCGTAAAAGCTTAATGACCGTTTGAACTAATTTTGGTAGTAGAAAAAATTTGTATCAACCTTGTGTAAGTAACCTTTTTCTAACTCATTTTCTTTCATTCGTAAAGAAGGCTATACTTTACTCACTTAGGTGTGTGAAGTACCGCGATATCAAAAATTAAATTGATAAAAAGTTAGCCATGAAATGGAAAACGTTTGTCGTTTAATGCCATTGTGACATGGCACCTGACAATTTTATCAAAATAATCTCAAAAGAATGACATAGTACAACAGACGTTTTCTTTTCCATGGCCAACTTTTATCGATATAATTTTTGATACCTCGGTATAACTACTACGTACTTTAGCGTGGTGCAGGAAATAGGCAAATGAAATTAATTTCACTAATTTTTTCAATATAAACCTATTTTATTATATTTCTGAAAAAATAACGATATTTAACCTTTCCCAAAAACATTCTTTATAATTAATAATTTTGAGGAAACCGTCAAACCTACGACACTGGTCTGGAAGCGACCCAAACAGCGATCGAGAGAGCGAGCGATAATAAAAAGAATACGATGAACGCACGCGGCTGATGACTCGGTAGGGGAAAACAAAAGAGTAGAATTGTTTTCTTTATCGCTTTCTTCATCCCGCAGCTCCCTCGCCCATGTAACTTTGGCTTCACTTTATTTGTACAGGCGTTAATAGGGGAGGCGGTATCCATTCCTTATTAAATCCTTGATTGGAAAGATAGAAACATTTCCCTTTTAATTTACAGGAAATTCTTGAAAATATCACCGCGAGGATTTTCTAGTGGGCTAATTCTGAATTAAGTTAAAAACAACAGGATCAACACCTGTAAAGATTTAAGGGGATGAAAACGATCTGTTTTGAATCCACAGGAAATAATCGAAGATTGTAATTCAGAAGTTATGTCGTGATGTGGTAATGAAAAAAATCTGGGTACACCTTTAAAGAAAAATAATGATAAAAACACCCCCTACGTCGATTCTCCTCCGGAATTAATTGCAAATTGCCCTACAGGAGTTATCGGTTGCGCTATATAAGGATTTTTTTAAATTACTGAACGGAACATGAATGTTTGTGAGCGAGGGTAAATATGAAAAAATAGCCAATTTAATACAATACACACAGTATGTCCATAGATTGACTCAGAAAGAAGAAGAACTTTTTTATTTGTGCATTTTCGAAGAAAAGATTCACCTTTACTTGTCCTAAAACGTTAAAAAATTATTAGTTTTCAGTAAAAACTATACTGGACACGCAAAAATGTAAAACATATTTTACATAACCTTATAAATAAAAGTTCTTTTCCCGCTGAAGTTACTTTTATTCTTGAGGTACTTTTTTAAAAATTTTGCATGTACGGTATTTTTTTTTGCTAATTAATGATATTTTAACGTTTCGGGACAAGCAGAAGTTCCTATATTTGATTGATTGATGCAAGACCGTGCGTTGTTTAATTTATTATTAACGTTGCAAAATGTGAAAAAATTGTCAAAATCTGTTAAGCCATTTTTAGTTATATAGCATTAAAAATTGATTAGGTAGGTGTCTATACCTACTTAAATGTTATGTTTGATTGGTTATCTAAGGTCAAATGACATGAATGTTAGTTTATAATATAATCTAAGCATGAATGCAAGGATTATCAAAAACATCTAGAGATACAGATATTTACCTTGGTAACGCATACATATTATACCTATATCGGGTGCTGTTCGTCGAACTTATCAAAGGGTCAGTTACTTTTTACCCTAATTTTATTATTATTTTAGGCAAAATACTATTAATTAGAAGTCGTGGAAAAGCATTAAAAAAAGCTTTGCTTAAATAATAAATCCAAGCTTTTTCCAGTAAACCAGGTAAAAGTAAACCGTTGAAATAATTTCGCAAACTTTTAGTTTGGGTTAGTTACATATTAATGAATGATAATAAAAACACCGTAGAAATAATAATAGTATAAAATATCATATTCAAATGACATAGCTTCTTCATTTCATTTTCGAAAATTTTGTCTCTAAAATAATTAGTGAAGCCAAGAATTGACCCCAATGAAATTTACATAGGCTTTCGTACTCGCCCGACGATGTAACATCACAAATCGTAACCAAAAGTTTGCATTTTTTAAAAAGTTAACAGCAATATCGATGATGACCGATTACAATACAATCAATATATCAATAAGTGATATAAATTACCAAATTAGTTTTATTAATATTAACCTCTACAACTACTTAAATCTTGAATGTTAATGGTATCTACTATTACTATATATACTTTAATAGAGACTGCGTTGTCCTAGCGATAATACTATTTTTAGCAACTATATTTTTACGTATCACACCGAAGAACCCATATCCTACACAATTCAGGATTTTTATATGGAAACGTAAACATTCTAACCCCATCACGCAGCTTAGATTTTCCACAATTGAAATATTTATATGTATTACCAGCCATGCTACAAAATGGAAAATATGTGTAGATATGAATGAGAATATTTCTGCTCACAGTCATAAAATAGTTTACCCAATGATTTTCTTCACACCATCAAGCGTAACAGCGAGCCCATGCAAATGCTATTCAATATTTTTTTATAGATCTTCCTTTCTTAATTATTATGCCTCTATAAGTATTTTTAGAAATGTAAATAAATATTAATTTTGCGGCTCCCGAAATGACCGGGAAACCCAGTCACCAGACAGCAGTTGCACACAGCCACAAACAAATTAGTTGTTTGTGACATTGTGACACAGCTGCAGTCGGCTCCTCACTCGCGGATCGCGACAACCCTTCCATGAATTTGTTTCTTCCACCGCAAACAAATAATTAGCTACGCGCTATCCACGCATCCTATTATTTGAATCGAACGATATCGGCAACAGTGCAGAAACGGCGAACGGTTGCTGGGAGTAGGAAAATTAAATTTACGACGCTCGCTGCGTGTAGTGCCATCTCTTTAAGTATGATAGAGATTCGGCGTTCGCCAGATCACCGTTTCATTTCTTGTCATTATGACCAGACGTCTGTTGCGTAGCTATATTGTTTGTGGTATTACCCATATAATTAGCATTATTATATATATTTCTTTATTTATTCAACTACATTTTAGATATATTGAACACAGGTTTATTTTTGTACATAATTTTAAGCATGTAGTAAAACTTAGAAGTAATTATCACAATAAGAGTTTATTAAGCGCGATGCTCAGTATATCAATTCATTAAAGATGATTTACATTTCTTTACATCTAAAGAACTGTTCATCAATGTGCTCACTATGTTAACTTTGTTATAAGTGACATTTGTATTATGGTGTTCATAATTATCGGCAAAGATAACAGGTAGTGGCAAAAACCGCCGCAGGCGGAACATTTCATCATTTCATACAAATGTCTTACGAAGCGGGTTCGACGAATCATCTTTTTAAAAACTAATTTATTTTACCTAAACAGAAAATACAAAAATCTTGGTTATTACAAAGTAATGGCTTAAACTTGCGATAATTCAACTACGCGGTCTGGCAGGGTAGTTGAATAGGTTGCTTCTCAGGTGGCTTCTTTTGGCTATCTTCAGACGGTTTCGGCTTTCTTTGGAACCAGTATTTTCCATTAATTATCTTTTTATAAACAATAAAAGTTATTAATATAGTTAACAATTTATAAATTAATACCGTCCAAATATTTAGGGACGAAAATACATTGTCAAACATTAGTTCAGGTTGATTTGCTATTATATGGTGATTTAATTCCTGAAGTTCATCATGTCTTATTTTGTTTAAATTAGTTCAGTGTTAACCGAAATTTGGCAATTTATAGGAATGTTTATAAAAGTTCCAATTAGTTTTAAATATTCGTCTTGTTTCATGCACTTTCTTTTTTCGGTAACACTAGGATACATTCTTAGGAATGCTGATTAAACATTGATTGGGTAATTTGGATTTGCTGCGTTTTCTTTTTCTTCTGCTGCTTGGGCTGATTTCTTTTAATTTTATCTTGTCGCTAAGGAAGTTCTTTTCCTGGATTTCTTGACATTCAGCGATACGATATGCGTAGTGCAATTCGTTTTTCAATAAAAGTATATTTTTTGAATATAAGTGAAAATATAAGAATTTATTTTGGTAGGTTATTGGAATCTGTAATAAAAATGTTACCTTTATTATTTAAAATATAACTTTTTCCTTTTATCACTTTTTCGTATAATAAGGTGTGTAGCACACTTCTAAAATAATCTTGTTTGTATTAACAATCTTGTGTATCCTTACAGTTTAGCTACGTTGGGGTTTGGAACCTTCGGCAACATGCACTAAAACAGAGTTTTATCCACAATACCGAAACAGAATATTTGCACTCGACGCGCGTTTCGCTAACCATGTTAGCATCATCAGGAGATGATTAAAACTTACAGTTTAGAATAAAGATCTTCAGTTTTTATTATACTTGGATGTAATAGTGTACGTCTGAATGTTTTATAATATGGAATCTATTATTTCGTAAATGTTGATTATTTGACTAAGTGATCTTTGATATAGTAAGTGTTTTCTTTAAAAATCGATTTTTTTACAATCCTCTGATTGATTTTTGAGTCTAATAATTTCTCATTTTGACTCATCGTTTGAATAGTGGTAATTTCTTAATTAGATTGATGGTTCAAGGCTAATGCGTTTTGATTATCTTGCAATCGCCTAATAATATTTACTTTTTATTTTTTGGACGGTGTCGTCTATGCCACGGTGGCTAGTTTTACTCCCATGAAGAAGAAATTGGAAATGCCAATTTTTGGTATTAAAGAGATTTGTTGGCATATCGGATTCATTCATCTCTATTTGATCCCGAGACTAAGTCTATTGTAGAGAAATATTGGCATTTACCTAATTTGTCTAAAAGGTCGATATATTTGGAACGGGATATTTGTCGTCAATCGTTTTTTCGTTTAATTTCGAATAGTCAATAACTATTCTCCACTTTGGTTGCCTGAGGTGTCTTGTTTTTTGGAATTATTCAAATTGGAGAGGACCATGGTGAATTTGAAGGTCTTACGATTTTTTTCTAACATCTTTTTTATTTGACTTTCTACTTCTTGCTTATGTATAAAAGGATAGCGGCCCATTTATACGGGCGTTTCGTCTGTCGTTCTAATATGATGCTTTATTTTTCCAGTAAAAGTTAGAACCCTATTTTCCTGAGGGAAAATATCTGAAAATTGTTTACAAAGCTTTATAATTTTAAAAGAGGGGTTTTTGCATTGAATTGTGTCTGTTTGAATTTATTTTAATGAGTGAGACACTGACATGGGCGTCGGATAAGGAAATTGTTTATTCGGGTCAGGTTTAAATACATGACGAGGTTTTGCGAAACTGTCGTATTTGTTGGAATTCGTCGTGGTCGAATTGGTTTTGTTTGTATTGTTTGCAAAGGGAAAGGTTGTATAAATTGATTATGTAAAGCATGTGGATGTGCGTTAAAATTAATAAAATAATAAATTGGTCTTTGCTGTTGTATATAATAATTATTATGCGTTTTAGGCTTATTAGAAAATTGTTTATTATTCGGTGTTTGATTTTAGGAATATATTATATTATTTTCGCATATAACAAATTTAATTGCTTCTCCTAGGTCTATTGGTCGCATGCTGCGTATTGTATTACATCGGAATTCTCTTAATCATGATAAAAAGGTTGTTAATGGAAGTTTTTGGCGCATATCACGTTTCATGGTTGCAGATGCGCGCATTGATGACCATCTACGTAACTACATAAAAAATTTAAAATATCTAACACTATCACAAAAGTTTTGAGGTGTTTCATACAGTAATTGACATAATAAAACGAGTGCTCTATTTAACATTGTTTCGTCACGCCTATATGCAAAGGTTCGATTTAATGTATTTGTAGATCATTTCAAGTGAAGACATTTTGCACATTTACTACTAATACATAATTTAAATGTGAAATAATCAGGGCTTATCATAAAATTATTACGACGAACGCCGAACTACATTGTCCATTTGTGTAAAAATATGGATGCAAGGCTTCCCATTAAATAATAAAGAGATCTCTGTTTTCATCTCCATCTCCAGTAGTTTCTTAAGAAAACTGCTCTATTGCTGTTTTCATTATAACTTTTATTTCAGACGTCGGCAACGATATCGCACCTTAACATATCGATCAACGAACAAGATATATCACAAGCACGTGGCCTGGCGCGTTTAGTTTTTGTAACATGCTTATTTTAGGCAGCACTAAGTCAAATTTAAAATTTGCAAGAAGGTACGGTCTACCTACATGCATATTCCTTACAGGGTTTTAATGCGTTTTGCGTTTTCCTTTTGGTCTTTTTTAGTTAGTTTTGTATTTTTTCTCACACTTGCGCTTAGCTGATTCCTGCTGGGAACGTTTGGTCGTCTATAAATTATATACCACGTGGTATCTCTATCTAGAATCTAATGGATTTGTCTCTAGAATAGCTACTGTTTTTTGAGTAACCGCTAGCGCCTAAATATTGTTTCAGCCTAATCATTCTGCCACTTTTTTGGGATTATTGCTCCTTGGTTATAGATTTATTATCCCTCCACGCTATCCGTTCTCTTCTTAAACTATATTTTGAGATCACCGGAGTACCTTTTTTATGTTATAAAATAAGGTAAAACAGATTTTTCCGTTATATAAAAGTCCTAAATTTTTGTCAATGGAATATATTTTTTTAAAGTAAACCTGGAGTATTGAAGTAAAAATATTGTGTGCTAAAAATTTTTCAAATCTGGAATACACTAAAATTGATTCTTCCATTAAGAGCCACCAATTTCAGAAACATGATGCAACGGGAGACGGGTTATCACGCAAGCTCTAAATATGTCCGTCTGCTTTTTTCCGTTTCCTGTTCGGCTAGCGCAACGGAGTGCGCTAATCGTGTAGGAAACGGAGGTCTCCGTTAACGGACCTAATCGCGCCATGTCTTCTCGATGCAATCAATTTGCGGCAAGAGCCCTCGTGGTCGAGCGGTCTAGATGGTTAGGTCTCAATTCGGCGGCTATCGGCGGCCCGGGTTCAAACCCCATTGCTTTTTTTATTCTTTTTTAGGTTAAGTTTCTAAACAGTTTTTTTCTTGATTTTGGGTATGTCTTGGGTTAGTTTGGATTAGCACCTGGTTAGTTTATTTTTCTTGAGCCCCCGTAGCGAGTGAAGCGAGCGGAGGGCCATGCGAAAAGTGAAATATTATATAAATATAACAGCGTATTCCAGGTGCCCAAATCAGTGCGTAGGGAACGGAGACCTCCGTTTCCTACACGATTAGCGCACTCGGTTGCGCTAGCCGAATAGGAAACGGAAAAATGCTGCCCGTCTGAGCAACAAATCCGTCAAAATTTTGCCCGTCCGGAAAGGGAAAATAAACATAGTAAGGATATGTACGATATGAATGTTCCCCACCTGAAGGAACTTAGGCATGTCTTGTTGGTTCCTTTGAGAAAGTTGCTCAACATGAGTATTAAGAATGCTAGAGTGGTACCGACATATAAAAACGGTGACAGGTCTGACCCTAATAATTACGGTCCCATATCCTTTTAAATAACATAACAATCTTTTCACTGACAGTTAATTTGGATTTTTGCCAAACAAATCAACCACACTTGCCGTACAGAACCTCCTTGATTGAGTATGTGGCGGAGGCGTTCGAGGGGGGGACAGTATGTCAGTGACCTCTCGAAGGCCTTCGACTGCGTGTTCCGTGGAATTCTGCTGCGAAATTTGTCTCATTATGGTCTCGATGCTAGGAGTGTGAACTTGCTGGGTACATATCTTGGGGTAAACGACAGAAAACTTTTTATAATGACAGGAGTTCGGAGAACTGGACAAAGCTTGAGCATGGTATGATGCAGGGCTCCGTACTGGGTTCATTACTCTTATATATATCAACGATATAAATAACGCGGTTTCAAAGATTCTGTTGTTTGCTGATAACACATCACTGATTGGGACAGATGAAAATCAGGAGAGACTGAAGATTCCTTCAGTCTCTCCTGCAGCCCATTATGGGCTCGAAGTTGGATGATCTAAAGTGTTGGTTTCATACGAACGAACTATTCATTCAGTGAATCGAAGGCCATGAGTATGACCTTGAAACTGCGTAATATTGGGGAGGAGAATCCTGAGGGCTGCGGTTCCTGGGAGTTTACTTCGAAGCTAAGCTAACTTTTGAGTTCCATATGGACCAAATGGCTCAACTACTTCGTAAAAATATATTATTTTAAGGAAATTTGGCTCGGATACTTCTGGAGGGCTTGCTGATTCAGGCATATCATGCGATTTTTCAGTCCACGACAGCGTACGTCCTCTTGACTTGAGGATACTCCGCCGACCTAAAATGTGTTCGCATTGCAGAGGAGGGCCGTGCACATTATTGCTGGGTTGGAATATGGAGATGATGTTAGGCAGAGTTTTGTCAACTAAGAATCATGACTGATCATGTAAATATATTTTTGAAAGTCTAATGTATTGTCATAAAAACCGTGAGTCATATCAAGCTAATATAATGGTATTTTCCATAATTATCCGACAAGGGAGCTGATGATGTCAAGGTGGATTTTCACAGGTTGTTCAGACCACGGATATACGTAAATTACTACGGCCCGGTGCTGTAATTGCTCAGGCATGTGAGTCTTCCCTCTGATAAGCAATTCTGCAAAACTATCAAGGACCATTTGCTGACTAGGGCTTACTATAGTACTGAGGAATTCCCTTTGAATATAAAATGTTCAAAGGGAATTCCTACAGTCAGATAATGTGTGAATACTTGAGTAAATATATATCATAATTTTGTAGTTTTATGTAAACATTATTTATGAAATTACATACTGTCTAAGCGAAATGTGTTCTGTTTGATGACTAGTAGGTTGCTAAATTGCTGGAATAAAAAGTTTAATAATCTATTTTTGCTTTAAAAATTTCTTGTACTAAAATCAGAATACAAACAATATCGAGTAGAGTCACTCAGCAAAATCTTTTTGGTGTTTTTACGTCAAATGCCAAAGCTGCCGCACACCTGCAGCCGCGAGCGGTCTGTCGTGCCCAATGTTCCGTAGAGATTCAAAATGTACTCTCTGCCAGATTTTTTTCTTCCTTCAGTTCAAAATACTAGCAGCTTATCTCTCTGTGTCATGACTGATCAATGTTTCTGTTACTTTTGGTACCGTGCGTTCAATTTATCTTGATAACATTTTGATTCGCTGTCACTTTTGTTTTTGAAGATATCAAGGTAAACAAAAAAGCAAAATGTAGGGTTGGTAGCCAAGTTTTATTCTAAGTTACATATAAAACAAAACGCTAACAATTTTTTGACATATAAGCCTACTCTATATTTTTTTTAAATAGAATACCCTGCATATTGCTACATTTTTGGACTCTCTAGTGAAATCTAAACACATTTCGTATATAATATCCTATACCTACGTTTAGCTGTTTGCGACATATTGACAGTTGAAAGTCGGGCATTTTGACAGGCTTTAAAATCTAAACCGCACGAGATAAAAAAAACGGTCTGCACATTTCTATCTTAGATTTTCATAAGCTATCGAATGACAATGACTTTGAATTTAACCGGAGGTTTAAAAGTTCCGGTTAATTTTATCCGCGGGTTAAATTCAAAGTTACTGTCATTCGATAGCTCATGAAAACCTAAGATAGGAATGTGCAAACCGTTTTTTTTTTGATCTGGTGCGGTTTAGATTTTAAAGCCTGTCAAAATGCCCGACTTTCAACTGTCAATATTTCGTATAGGTATAGGATATTATACACGAAATATGTTTAGATTTCTTTAGAGAGTCCAAAAATTTAGTAATATACAGGGTGTTCCATTGAAAAAATATAGAGTAGGCTTATAATGTCAGAAAATTGTTAGTGTTTTGTTTTATATGTAACTTAGAAAAAAACTTGGCCACAATCCAACATTTTGTTTTTTTGTTTACCTTAATATCTTTAAAAACAAAAAAGTTACAGCGAATCAAAATGTTATCAAGATAAATTGAATTACTGTCCAATTTTTCACAGTGTGTGAAATGTGAGATCTGTCTCTTTTCTTAATAATGAGCCTTTTTCAGCTTAAATTACTTTTTTCAGAAATATTTTGTTTTATCCCATGCTTCAAAGCTCCATTTCCAAAAAGATGTATTAATTGTTTTCTTTTCAGATACCAAAAAAGTGTTGATGGTGTTCAACAAGTGGAAACATGCGAGGCTGTCCAATCTATTTTGGTAGATGATGATGATGATGATGATTGCATTGTTGTTGTACAGGATCCACCTCCAATGGAGTCAGGTGAACAGGTAAGAACATAGCTATCCCAGCGTTTCCTAGAGTGTTTATCCTGATAGCGAAGAAAATTGTATTTTTTTCATTGTAGCAAAAAGGAAATATGGTATTTTACTGTTTTATAATGTTAATGGACTTTGGGAATCTAGTATGTTGCATTTTCTGTCAAATTTGAAAATTAGTTAGGTATCCGAATTTAATTTGTCACTAGTCAGGGGCCGATTTCACGAAGGTACAAGTCTTGTTACTAACCATTATGAGACAATTGAACTTGCATTCGCAAGTTGTGATGACCAAACATTCCATAAATAAAATCGAAAACTTGTCAATAACAAGCTTAGGCTTGTCCGCTAGAAGTGCTAGCAATAGATAGTTGGTTAAATTTAGGTGTAAAATGTACGTAACTTGTTAAGCAGTATAACTAAAAAAATATGAGTTTTGCAATTACAAATTTCTCCGTAGGGATATCATGTGAAATAATTAATTAATTAATTTTGATTAAATGTGTTAATTCTAACGGCTCGTTTTCATGTGGCATTAAATTTCGTGACTGTGACAATTGCGACAATTTTTGTAGCTTATTTTCACGTCTATTAACTGGTGTGACATTCACTGTTACAAATATGGCATCCAGTGAAGTAAACACTGTCACGATAAGGCGACCATACTGTTTTCACCACGTCAAGAGCGTGGCACATCCAAACAAGTGTCACTAAAATCAAACAGATTTAGATATCATGACATTATCGACGACCACGCGATTTTCAGTTTTCACGATAACAATTGTCATGACAGTTAATGTTGTGGCACTAAAAGTCGCAGTTTAATGTCACGTGAAAACGAGCCTTTAACCACAGCAATGGCCATTAAAATTAGAATATAAGGCGATCGTGGTAAGAGTTAGCATATAAGCGTATGCAAATATAATGCAAGAGTGCTTTTATAAATAACATGACTACCTACTACTCTTTTATCATGTAAAATCACCCGTCCTAAGTTTCCGCATGCTTTTCCTGAACATCCAGTGCAGGGATTGGGATCTCGATAATCGTACTATACAGGTCACAAGTAAGAATGCACACTAAAGGAACTTCGGAAACCAGAAGAGATAGAAAGATGATTAAATTAGAGAAAAGTTGCGCCTTGCTGAATCCTACAACGTCATGTTTCCATATCTAAAAAATTCCGATTACTTCCGAAGATATTTGGGAAAAACAGAATTTTCCGGATTTCGTTTTTATTTTTTCCGAATTATTTGGGAAGATATGACAATGCAAATTGCACGTTCTCATCGCTACTTTTCCTGCTCTTCAAGTTGATGTTGTTAGATTTTCAATCTGACGTTTCGTTTCTTCAACTTTGTTTTTTCAACTAGTTGGTTTGTTCCTAAGAAACTCTAATTTCAATCCTAAATCCAACGACATATCGCTTCTTACATTTATCCGACGTTTCGGCTGAAAAAACCATCATCAATGTTATTTGATGATGATTACGAAGGAGCGAAACGTGGGATCAAAAATCTAATTACGTCATTAGGTAGAGGACAAAAATTGGGATATAAACGTGAATTTTATTGTGTTCTTATCCTCTTCATCAAAATCTGAAAAAAAATTAATTGTTTTAAATTTGAAGAATTCGTAGATTGCAATTGATATTTTTTCAAGCTTTAATAAAGAAAATTGATCAAAATAAAATTCACATTCCTATGCCATTTTGCCTCCTCTACATGGTGACGTAATTAGATTTTTGATCAGACGTTTCGTTCCTTCATCATCATCTAGCATTGATGATGGTTTTTATCCGAAACGTCGGATAAATGTAAAGAGCGATATGTTGAAGGATTTAGGATTAAAATTAGAGTTTTTTACGAATAAAAGAAATTTTTTCGACTATTTTTCGGAAGTAATAGGATTTTTTTAGATTTCGAAGCATAACGTTGTAGGGTTCAGCAAGGCACACCTTTTCTCTAATTTAATCATCTTCGTATCTCTTCTAATTTGCGAGATCCCTGTACTGTGTATTCTTAGATGGGACACCGTGTAGTAGGAGTCTGTTAAATGCAGCCTAATTTAGCTGCTATTAATATGCCGTCGCGAAATTTAAAATATATTCCGAATAGTTCTGGAGCTATTCGTGAAAAACGATAATCGTAATGTCTCAAGGTTGATGGTACCTTAGACGTTTCAGGAGAATCACTCAACGGATCATTCTGAAAATTTTTGTCGTTTACATAAACGGATATGCTATACCTTGCTAAAATATTTTCGACAATGAAGTGTTCCCGCTTCTACTAAAAAGTAGTAACTGTAAAATTTTAAATGGAACGCCCTATATATATTATTGCATATTTAGATTTTGCGGAGAATTCTAGACATATTTCATGAATAATGTCCTATACCTATCTCCAACTGTTTTTAAAATATTGAAAAGTTGAAAATCGAGCATTTGCCAAGTTTGAGAGCCTCTAAAATATAAACGGCTAAAGATAGAGCAAAATGGTTTGCACTCTCCTATCTTGGTTTTTCAATAGATACTAATTTCTTATTTAATCAGAGGGTAAGAAATTGCGGTTAAATTTATCCTCTGGTTAAATCTAAAATTAGTGTCACGATAGCTTATGAAAAACCAAGAGGGAAAGTGCAAACCATTTTGCTCTATCTTTAGCCGTTTAGATTTTTACAGACTGTCAAACTTGGTAAATGGTCGATTTTCAACTGTCAATATTTCAAAAACAGTTTGGGATAGGACATTATTCATAAAATGTCAAGAATTCTCCGTAAAATCGAAATATGCAATAATATACAGGGTGTTCCATTTAAATTATTAGAAAGTAGAAGCGGCAACACTGCATGGTCGAAAATATTTTTCAAGGTAGAGCATATCCGTTTATGTAAACTATTCTAAACGACCAAATTTTCAGAATGTTCCGTTGAGTGGTTCTCCAGAAACGTCTATGGTCCGGCTAGATGCAAGTATCCCCTAGTTAAGCGCCAATAACAATACTTGCTTCTTTGAACCAAAATGTGTAGTAATGACAGTCATCCTTCTAGTTCAATAATTTTGTTGATTTATCTGGTGCTCAGGGGAAGTAGTAAGTCTAGGAGACAATAAAAAGGCTAGTAACCATTCTGCATAAGGCTGGTTTAATGATTAATCTTTTTTTGTCCCATGTAGTTTTATGAAGTCGGTCTATCAGTTTTAATTTGTGTTTTAGGAAAATTTTCATATTTACCAAACTTCCCCGGTAAGTCAACCGCTTCCCGTCGTGAATAATTCAATACATCAGCCGTATAGAGTTGATACAACTTCCACAGTCAGTCATAGTCCCTGGAAATCTCAAGCTGAGCACCAAAGTTTTCTGCAAGATGTTTTTAGTAAAAGTAATGAACACAGATTAAGGTAAATGCCCATTTATAGAATCCGTTCAGAGCATTTTGATGCATTTATCTTAATATACGTCGTTTATTAGTATAGCTAAATCATAAATTTAATAGTAAATGTTAATTTCATGTTTGGTTTGTAGTAGTGCATTGCCGACTACTCAATTTACTGTGCTTGAAGATCCTGAACCAGAGAAGCCTTCACCATTTGTATTAGGATTTACACCCAGCCCAAAAGCGAAAAGTGGAGGATTTGCTGTTTATGAGCAGTCAATGCAAGAAATACCACCGCAGGCGCCCCCAAAAGGTAATAAATTCAGTGACAGTGAGGTGTATGATATTCTCCCCTGTGCTTGGTTAAAAGATCAATCAAACAAATTTATATCAATTAATTAAAAAACTGTAAATTTTTTCCATTGGTTTTATGATATTAAAAGACTAAATGTAACTCACAGTTTTATGCAGCACAATAATTTCTGGCCTTCAGAAAAAGCATTAGAAACATGAGTCGCACCTAAATCCCAAACCATGACTTATAATAGTTCAAGATTTGTATATTTTAATTGGGTATCAGAAATTTATTTTTTATTTGTGGTGGTGGGGTGAGTTTTGAAAATAGTTAAACAATTTGCCATATTATGATATATTTAATAGTGACTGGTCTTTAATGCCTAGTTTTCGGACCGTTTAATCCTTGAACACTACTGTCTACTGTGTCTAATTCTAATTTTGGCTGTCTTATGATGATAGCATTTAATGCAATATTCAAGGCCACACACAGGACACGTCAACAGGATAAATCCAAAAGGATACCAGATGGTAATAGAATATATAGGGATTAATGATCCTAATTAAATCCTTCGCAGTAACTTAGGCACTAACGGATTCTTTGACAAAAAACGAGTAGGACATTGACCAGTGTACCCCACTTTGATAAGAAGTTTTGACTATAATGGATTATGTGGTTTTCAGATTTCTTACTTATAACTGAGCATTGGTTGGCACAAGATGAATCATTTTGTATTGAAAATTATACTCTGGTGTCTCTCTATTGTAGACATACAAAAACTCATGGTGGAACTGCTATACTTATTAATGAGACATTTTTACATTCTTTTGAAGTTACCTCCATAACAGAATTTAATAATATTATGGTTGAGAATATTTTTGAATTTTCCTTGTTATACAACAAGAAGAATAATATATATATTATTCAAATTTAAAGTAATATTTTGAAAATCTTGAAATTCTATTATCAAAGCTGCCACTCAAAGCAAATTTGATACTGGGGGGAGACCTTAATATAAATTTTGATGATCAGAAGCAAAACAAATTTTGTCTAACTTGTTTTTATCATTTGACTTGGAGATGTATGTCAACGAACCTACTAGAATAACTGCTCATTCTCAGACCAGGATTGATTAACTGAGTCCAAATTTTGCCCTAAAGCAACTGCTTGTTGGCTGTAGTGTAATTCCTGTAAGGCTTTCGTGTCACGAGGCCGTTTTGGCGAGGGTTTCAGCTAACGGTAAATGAACCACCAAAATGTAAAGTTGGTAGACTACTTAGTAATAGCAATTACAAAAAAATTACAAATACATGTAAATAATTAAATTGGACAGCAGTCTTAAACTGTCAATCACCACTAAACGAATTCCAAAAGTTTGTAACTGATGCATTTTTTAAATCTTTTCCATTACAAAAAATTAAGCAAAAGAAAAGTAAACTTTGGATTACGCCCGCTATTAAGGTTTCTTCAAAAAACATGCGATCATTACAAAGTATTCGTAAATTTACTGATTGTCCTCGGTTTATAAGTTATTTCTGTAGTTATAGAAATATTTACAAAAAAGTTTTAATAGCAGCTAAGGAAAGGTTTTACCAAAATAGAATAAAATCCGCGAAAAATGCAAGTAAAGAAAACTGGAAAATAATTAATCAGTTAACTGGTAAAAACTCAGTTTTTCGATCGAGGGTTAAATTAGATCCCAATATTCTTAACTATTACTGTACTGTTGCTGAAACATTACAACAAAACTTAAAAAGTATAATGTAGATCCTTGTTCTTATTTATCAGATGTCACAATCAATGGCACATTTTTACTGGTAACTACAAATATATTTGAACTTAACGAAATCTTTATAGAAATTAGGAACAATTAATCCAGCGGGCACGATTGTGTTTCAGTGAATTTGCTTAAGAATTTGCCTGATAATACATTGTATGTCTTGTCTGAGTGTATTAATGTTTAATTTTTAACAGGAGTGTCTCCAGGCTGCCTGAAAAAAGCTATGGTTATGCTTCTTTATAAAGGGGGTGAATTGGACAACCCATGTAATTATCGGCCAATATCACTTCTCTCGACGTTGTCAAAAATAGTTGAAAAGTTAGTTAAGAAAAGAATGTTAAAATATTTTTCAAAGCACAACATAATAAGTGACACTCAATTTGGATTCCAACCCTTTAAGGGCACCCATGATGCCATGTTTGATCTTTTGGAGCGGGTGTTTATCAGTCTGAATGAAAGCGAGCTTGTTGCCATTGTGTTTTGTGACTTCTCTAAAGCCTTTGATTGTGTAAATCATATAATAATGCTTAAAAAGCTAGAAATCTATGGCTTTGGAGGAGTCTCATGCTCATGGTTTGAGTCTTATTTCACAGGAAGAAAACAAGTTTAGCTGTGACCAATGATGTTCCACAGGGGCTGTGTTGGGCCCAATATTGTTTTTACTTTATTTAAATGATATTAATTATCTATTAGGGCTAAATTAACATCATTTGCTGATGATAACACTTTGTCCTGGAAGGGAAAAATATTGAAGATTTAAGAGCGATTATTTCTGAAGATCTAAAACTTGTGAAGAGCTGGTGTGCCTCTAAATTGCTTTGCTTTAACTCTAAGAAAACCAACATATTGACATTTAAATTTCTTTTTGATGATTTGTTATTAGATACACAGGCAATTGAAAACAGGACAAGCTGTAAATTTCTTGGTATTCATGTGGATACTCAACTTAAATTTAATGAACACGTAACAAATTTGAACAAACGATTGGCAAGTGGTTGCTATGCTGTAAGAATAGCGTCCAATGAACTTGGTTTAAATACTGCTAATTTGGTTTATTTCTCGAATCTCATATTAGATATGGCATTGCATTTTGGGGTAATTGTTCTAATGAATTGTTTAATTCTGTTCAAAAGAGAGCAGTTCGTTATATGTGTAAGGTATTGGGAGCATTGCAAGCCACTTCGTAAAACAAAATACTCACAGTGTACAGTATATTTATCTTAGAAACTGCATGCCTTATGCACCAAAAACATTACGATGAGTTAGAATATCCAAGAACTTACCTAACTAGGCTACAACTTAAAATTCAGTTCCCTATTCCCAAGACTGCATTGACACAGAATTCTATTATTTATAGAAGTAAACAAATTTTTAATCATCTGCCTGTTAACTTAAGACAATTGGGTAATTTAAAAAAAAACTAGACCTTAAAACATTTTTATATGGAAAAGCCTACTATAATATTAATGAATTTTTGAATGATTCTTTTTAATTTTAATTTGTTGTTGTTGTTTGTTTCATTGTTAGTTTATTTTGTTTTAGTTAGTTGGCAACCTTACATTTTATAACTCTATGTTTTATGTAATAATCGTGCCTATGTTACCTATGTTACTTAAGATCATGCTTTGTCAATGAAACTTGTTTTCCGGCAATAAAATATATTTTGATTGATTGATTGATATAGAGAAGTGTTCTTACAATTAGTACAACCGACCAAAAACCAACAATATAACATTCTGTAAGAGCTTCTGCTGCATATGATATAGGATTTGACATTTTCTATCAACTCCTATGCCTTACTCCAAATCCCAGATTTAAAAAAAAAAAATTATCCCTATAGACTTTTTATTGACGTCTTGATATTTTATTGTAATAACGTTATATGGATGATTATTTTAACCCCTTTTTGGTGTAACGTCAAATTCTTTTTATTCAAAATTTTTCATGATTTTAAATCCGAGTGCAATCCGGATATTGCACTCGCTTCATGAAGCGTACGGAGTAAAGTTTGGCTTCGTTATGCCGCTACTAACTCACTCAAACTAACATTGGCAAAATGCCTAATTTCCCAGACGGTAGACAGTGCTTGTTTTATGAAGTATCTTTTAAATTTCATTTAACTCTGCCCCCATTCCATTATTGTGGCAAAATTAAAGTCCTTTAACACACATTTCTTTCCGCCAAAATTTTACAATTACTGTTTTTTCGCCTTCAATAATATAAGAAAGCATTTTACACTTATTCATGAAAGCACCAAAACTGAAGAACTTTAAAAAATCCAGAACACGCATAGCATCAAGACCAGGGAGATAAAAGAATCACTTCAAAAAATAACCAGAACCATAGAAGAGACACATCATAAAACGAGCAGCGAAGACTCTTATCTCAACACAGATGAAGGCAACAGTAAGAATGCATGCTGTAGAGATGTGACTGACAGGAAACCTAAGGTTTTGTTGCTTGGAGGAGGTAGAACATACAATCACGGCAAAATGTTTAAGGCTATTTGCCACAGCAAGTTCGACGTCAACTCACAGTCAAATAAAAGCAACTTGATGGAAGATATCATTGCAGCCTTCTCAAGGCAAGCAGAATCTTATACAAAGAACGACTTTATCATTATATTCACTGAATTGGAAAACGCAAAAAGTGGTAAGACCATCACACAAAATATGGTAAAAAAGTTGATAATGGCAGCAGAAAAACAAACTTAATAATAGTTGGTACTCACTTCGTTAAGGAAAAACCGGCGAATAATAAATTATTGCATCAAGAGAATAGAAACTTTATGAATAGCATACAATCGACTGCAAGCCTGGATGTAAAGTTTATTGATATACAAAGTACACCACATATTTGCCAAATAACCCACAATGAACAGCCAACCAATAGGAGTAGATACAACTTATTAACATATACAGACAGTGAATCTGTCCAAAATCCAGCACCGAAAACTTCAAGAAGTAATTTTTTTATACCCTCGACTCTCCCAGTTGGCCCTACAAGAATCTTTACTTCAGTATTGGGAACATCTATTTCATCAATAGACTATATGACTACCAACATAGAAAAAACCACTATTAAATGTATGACTAAGCAACTTCACCTTTCTGACCATATGTTACAAGAGCTGAGCATAAACATTTTTTCAGGAGAAAAGAAATCATCTGCAGAATCAAGGGAAGTACGCTTTATTACAAACAAAGCCATCACTGAACATCGACAACAGATGCTAGGGGAAAAATGGGAACATATCAACAATAGCGACGTAAACAATGCATTCACAGATTTTCTCTCAAGCTTCACATGGTACTTTAATAAGACATGCCCGACAAAGATTTTCAAACAACGCTCTAAAAGCAATCCATGGTATGACGCAGTCTTGAGAAAAGCTAAAGATAATCTTCATGACCTCTATGTAGTCTCAACTACCCATAATGATGAAAGAATATTCCAACACTACAAAGAAAAGAAGAAGGAATATCGCAAAGCCATTAGCGATGCAAAAATAAACTTCAATAGCGGCAAAATTTTAAACTCAAAAAATACATCAAAACAAGAGTGGTCCATAATTAATGAAGAACTGGGAAGAACAAAGAAGAACGCAGACATCAACTTAAATAAAGTTAATAACATAATACCTAACAAGAAAGATGTAGCAAACGAATTTGGAAAATTCTTCTCCGGAGTTGTAGAAGATAAAATCCAAAGGCATTTTGATCCAACGCTAAGTGACTACCACCCACATTCAATCTTTCTAAGTCCTGTATCACCAGAGGAAGTAACGAGAATCATAAAAAGTCTAAAAAACACAAAAGGAGTGGGCCCAGACGAAATCCCTGTAAAAGTTGTAAAGGCTGTAGCTGACCTAATATCTGATCCTTTAAATATAATAATTAATCTCTGCCTAGAAAAGGGTAATTTTCCATCTGCTCTCAAGATAGCTAAAGTAGTACCTATATTTAAAAAAAGGCGACAAGCATTGTATTGAGAACTGCAGGCCAGTGTCTATTCTTAGTATGTTCTCAAAAATTTTTGAGAGGGCAATATATACAAGGTTACGAGACTTCCTTGAAAAGTACCAACTTCTGAACGACAATCAGATTGGGGCGATCCACTGAATCAGCAAGTGTGGTGTTAGTTAACTTTGTACGGAGAGAGCCTGGACCAGGGTCAGGCTGTTGCAGGAGTGTGCTTTGATCTTTCTCGGGCATTCGACACTCTTAACCTGGAATTTGTAAGTGAGAAGCTGTTTCACTTGGGAATGAGAGGCACACTTAAACTAATCATGGCCTTCCTAGAAAACAGAAAACTTTTTGTAGATATAAGCGGGGTTCATTCTAGTCAATACGACATAAATATCGGAGCAGCACAGGGTTCAATATTAGCACCACTAATATTCATACTGTTTGTAAATGATCTAACACTACCAGGTATGGCAATTAAATTTGCAGACGATATTTCTGTTGAAATCTCGGCTCCTAATGAAGAAGCTCTTCTGGAACAACTGAAAAGGGTATGCGACGAAATGAAGGCGTGGTGTGGAAGAAACAAGCTTATCCTGAATGAGAACAAGACGGTGATGGTTCATTTTTATGGAAATGTTCCCAGGGTATCTATACAGGACAGCACTAGCCAGGTCAAGTTCTTGGGTGTCTACTTAGACCAATGAATGAATTGGGACGCCCAGATTGATCATATTTGTTCGGGGCTATCAAGAGCTTACTATGCACTCTTAAAAATGAGACATTCTGTCTCAAGGGACACTCTGATTCACATCTATTATGGAATGGCCTACCATTATCTTTCCTACAATATCATACTATGGGGCCAAGCAACCAATATAAAACGTATATTTGTTGGTCAAAAGCGATTGATACGTGTAATCTTCAGTCTAAAACATCAAGAATCATGTATGGAGACATTCAGGGAGCATGGATTTCTTACACTGGTCTCAATCTATATCATGAAATACGCTATATACGTTTTCAAAAACAGGAGTGGCTTTGAGAAGAATGAGGACAACC
>MU182709.1:198293-217518 GCA_016904865.1 Pissodes strobi
ACACACAACAGCACAGTATGAGAAATCACCGCACTATGCCTGTATAAAAGTATTTAATGGACTTCCAGATACTTGTGAATCGGCCAAGAACATCACAACATTTAGGAGGCAGTTAAAGAAATACCTGATGCTGCCTTTTATTGCCTGAATGATTTTATAAAGTAAGCGTTGCGTGTTGCAATCTCATTATGCCAGGAATTATGCTGATATATAATTTTTGAATGAGTATTATACTTATTTTTTTTTTAATCACTGTCTTTGCTGTATCGCATGTAAAATGTAATGTAAATTTTAAAAAGGAAGTAATCTGTTTGTTGATTAGTAGTTTGTAAGTTTAGGCTTAGCATTTTATATTGGCCATCCTTATGTCATATTTTGATCTTATTGGAATATATTATTTGTATTTGTAAAAAAATCTTATATCTGTCAACCACAGCCCGATAACGCAATCAGAATTATTTTTTTAGTATCTATAGAATAAATTTTACGTTGGAAAATGCAATTTAATTATAAAACAACTTTTCAGCATTTAATAGCTTTGTTGAGAGGGTGCAATGCATCTTCGGTGAAAGGCGGAATGTTTGCAATATACTCGAATCATCATTTCCGACTGAAATTTACCTGCCAGGATCCATCGTATACTCCTTAGAATCCCATCCTGGAGCCCTATTCTTGAATTTCAGGGACCTGTGAAAAGAAGTGGGCGTGGTTCTCTGAAAAATATAGAACACCCTATTCTTGAAAAAATATTAGAGGCGGGAACTACTCCCAAGAAAACTTCTGTTACTAAAGATTCAGCTAAATGGGAATTGTGTTGTTCTGTTTGTTTGTTTTAAGTAAAGTGAGTTCAAACATTTATTTATATCTAAAATAAATATGGAACATTTTAATGCAATGCTGTGGAATGACATCATTAATGAGAATGTTGAGGAAGCGATGGCAGAATTTGCTATTGGGAGAGATGTTTTGCCTCAAACAAATGCATTTCAATTATCTAAAAGTTGTGCATTTATTCAGGGTGGATAAGGACCTCTGTCATGACTTAATTGACATGGTCACCCCTTTTTTAGCTCAACCCACAAGAGCCTCTGCCTCTGCTTCTTTTTATTAAGAACTCAATTGTCTGGATTTAAATTCCATATTTTCTGTAGAAAACATTGTACTTTCCAAAAAAAAAAACAAACTAAATTTAAATTTGATTAACTAAACAGAAAATGAGGTTATGTGTGTGAATTCCGTCAAAAATTTCTGCAATTTCATTGGTTGAACAAACTGGCAACGCTGTTCCCCGATGATTCTCACTCACCGGCGCGTTCGGTGTTTCAAGAATAGGGCGTTTTTTCTATTGGGGAGCTTAAATGAGGGAACACTCCCCGGGAGCTATCAGGGACCGCTCCCTTTTTTGCTTTCAAGAATAGGGGACCTGATCGGTTATTTTATTCCTTTAGCCCCCAGATTTTTCGGTATGACTGATTTCTTTTACATGTCGATCTCTAGGTAATGCAATGAAGACTGCCTTTAGGATTTTGAATGCAGACGAAGTGGAGACTGGTTCGCGAGGCGGAATGGATGGCGCAATGGCAGCTCAACCAGCTGATGGTGCAAAACCCATGGCGCCGATACCGTTTTCCGATTCTAGTTCCTCTTCTTTTGACGACGGCGATCTAATACCGCCTTGCACCACGCAACAGTTTAACTTTAATTTAAACGCAATGCAGGTATACTTGTATAAATGTGAAATATATTTCGTGTGAATATATATTTATGATGATGTCAGAAAAATATATTATCTGCTAATGTACAGGGTGTTCAAAATAAGATTTTATTTCTCTGTACAGAGTGCTCGCGTATAAGCCTTTCCATTTAACTGTTTTATTTCATATTATATTATACTTTTTGATGCATAAAGCAACTTTGTATAAATTGGGGTGGCTGGTTTTGCATATAGGGGAGAAAACAGTTTTTTTTTCAATGGGACACCGTGTATATTATTACATTTACATTTTTAGATTCCCCTCCTTTTGATACAATCTGTTCCGTACCTAAATTCAATTGTTTCCTAAATATTGACATATTTTGGATGGTTAGTTGGGCAGTATATTTCAAACGGCTTGACTTAGCAGAATAAAATGGTTTTCACTTTCGTATCTTAGTTTTTCAAGTATAATTTCGTGGTACCACTTTCTAGCTTAATAGAATTACCAGTTTTCCGACAGGGCTATCTCTTGCTAGACCGGAAAGTGGTACCCGTTATAGGGCATGAAGAACTAAGATAGAACACTGCTTTGTCTATGTAACTTATGAGCAATTGAATTTAGCTATAGAACACGTCATATATAAAGTGCATAGAATTCATGCAGAATCCAAAAATTAAACTTTTTGATCTCCCCTGGTAATGAATTTTCGAAATTGCTTTATACGCCCAAAAAAAAGTGTTGGTGAATAGTATGTTTATTTTCGTTTTTCTCTAACACGTAAAATACAAGGAAGAAAAAGGTGGGGAATAGACGTGATCATCCTGTACTCTACCTCAGTAATATAAGTGGCATGAAAAAAAGTTATATGTAAGGTGTTTATTTTAACTCACATTGCTTTACTATCGAAGGGGTTTAGTTTTTCTGATTATATCAACTTTTGTTTTGGAATAGAGGTATTATTACAGATTAAGTCGATAATTGTGGGTATTTAAGTAACTGATTTTATACAGGCGTAAAATCTGAGGAGGAGAGTTCTTCACCTAACTTATTCTCAGAAATGTCTTCCAAAGAACATCCAAGACACTAATTTACAGCACTTTTTTGGCATGGGTGGCGAACCTTTTTTAAATGTTTAGGGTTATAAAATAGGAGTTCAGAAAGTAATTTTTTCTACATTACATAAACATGGAATTTTACCTTAATCCATTATAAATCAGGCAATAGCCAAACTGTTGAGAAATCTAGCAAGATTAGATGTTTCAACCTTCGGCAACATGCACTAAAACGGAGTTTTATCCACAATACCGTTTCAGATGTTTCAGATGAATAACTTTTCATTTTGAACGATATTTTGGTTTTCATGATATTCATTATGGAAAATGTCTGTTCGTAAACATATTATGTTGACCCAAACGAATATCTTTTAATTTTAAACGATAATTTGATTTTCATGATATTCATTATGGAAAAGTTCTGTTCGTAAACATATTATGTTGACCCAAACAACAATCGTGCAAATTCGGAAAATTTCCAAAGTTCAGAATAATCTGAATTTGTTGCAGGTGAAATTATCTCCTTATATTTGTTTATGAAGACAGTTGCTGCTCAATAATTTATGTATGAATGCCTGAATAATGGTGATTTATGTCGTCAACAGAAATTAAAAGCGAATTGGTAAATGTAGGTATATGATTTTCTTATGACCATGAAAACCAGCAGATCTAGTATGAAATGAAAAAAAAACAATTAAATTAGTGGGTTTTTGAATCTGTCAAAATTTGGTCCTTTACCCAATTTACCTGTTAGCTTCTGCATTCGTGGAAAGTGAGTTATTCTTTTTTGCACTCTATTATTACAAAACAAGCTTGAATGCAGTTTTGTTTTATTGTTTTAGGTCAATGGACAGCCGAAAAATGATTTGGCTTGATTTTGCATTGGATTTAGATTAATATCACCAATTCATATGTGAATAAATATTAATGAAGCATCATTAAAGTTTTTAAAAACATAATGTTTTGGTAAAATTTAACAGATTCGCTGCCATTCATTTTTTCAATATTTACTATGAATGAACTGATATATATCATAAAATAATATGTCTTAGGGTTGATATTTTAAATTATATTGGGTGATTCAATAATGACTATGTAAGCAGTAGTTAAATAGTTCATTATATCACAGGTCAGTACACCTCAAAACAAATACCAAATGATGCATATGGCCAGTGAGCAAGATTTGCAGAACTCCAGGAAAATACTGTTTAGTGAGGACAAAGCTCAAGAGAAACAGTTAAGTGTAATTTTGGAAGAAAAAAGCTGTTATGTGTAAGTAAAGCTAAAATATAGGTACATCCTTTTAGATTCAGTAATGGGAGCAAGGAAAAGGCAAACTGCACGTAACGTACTCATACATCGATTTTTTAGTATATATGTGCATTATTCGCACCCACTTTCAAAAATGATTTTGTTGTAGTTTTATCTCTCTTTAAATTGATAACACAAGTTAAATGAACAATGTTTGGCGATAATGGCAGATTCGAGTAACATTTTACATGCAGAATCTACATTAGGCGTATTATTGTTGCAGATAGTGATTTCCTTGTGTCTGTTACAGGACAACGACCATAACCTAGTGTTCTTCCTTTGGTAGTTTTTGAGTTGTCTAAGGATTTTTTAGGTCTGGCTCTACTTCAAGCGGAGTAACAACCAAATCATCTCTCCAACACAATAAAGTTAATACAATTTCAGAGGAGCACAATAGTTATTTAGAAGAAAATATGAAAGCTAATGAATCATTGAGAAGAAGCCTTCTTGGTAAGATGTTTCTCTTAAGTCGGGATTGTTACATGTTGCGCGGTATCGAGCAAAAATGGGCTAGGTTTAGTTGAGTTGAGTTAATGTCTCCTTTTTGCTGCCAGGGCCATTCTGGACGGAATTATCCTGTATTCCGTTGATCGCTTTTAACCCGGCTTTTTATATTTTGCAATGGAGTGATTTAGGTTTTTGCGAATTTCAGCAGATTTATTTTCCTATTTTGGCAAACTTCAAAAACCATGATTAATTAGTACTGTTGAGGTTTGGTGGTTAATTTAGTTTGGGGTTTTAAATCTTTCTGTTGGGTTATTAGCTTGGTTATTTTTTTTTTTTAACAATATAGTGATTATATTACTTTTTATAAGATGTTTTCACTTCATAACTATATTATAGTTAGTCTTTTTGATCGGATATTGGTCATAATGGGAATAAACACGTTCAAAAATAACTCTTTTTTTTTAACTGTTTAAATCAGTAAAAGTTCGCATTGTTTAATCTATTTTGTGAATTTTTTTTTCCAACATTTCCAACATTTATTTGAAAGCATCTTTTATGCTCCTGGTATCCACTTTAAAATGTCGCTTTTTCTAAATATCGCTTTTATTGCCTATTATACGGTTTATACTACAACGTAAAAATTTCACTTTGAAAGTTATTTTTGATACAATTATTTAGGAACTGAACAATTAACAACATCAACGTAACGTTTTACAAGCTAAAATAAAACGGGTGCGCTCAAACTGTCTCTGACAGCTGGCAACTTCCAGTCGTATAACCTTTTTTTCGAGATTAAATAATTTCATAAAGCTATTACCTTAAGCGAAGTTGCCTTTAGTTTTCGTCTCTGGGCAATTTTAAGATTAATTAATCTTTAACTTTTTGAAAATGGTGACCGATTTTGCACCAAAACGTTAAGAAAATAGGAGTAAAATAAAAAAGTTCTATTAAGTATATTGATACATCTAATCCAAACTAATAAGCAGTATTGGCCAGCAAATGATATCGGTGGATCCATGGCTTATTATGTGTTCTCATTGAGCTTGTAACCAATACCTCCTACAACTAGGTCAGACGGCTTACGCGTGACGTCGTCAAAAGTGGTCTTAACTTATTTACAGGCGTATATTGAAATGTGCAATTTATTTTAAAATTTCACAGTTCAGTACACATTTTAGATGTAAAAATCTCGAAAAAATATAACAAAAACTTGTTTTTTGTAAATTTAACTTTTTTTATATGTAGTTTGAAACGTAATTGGCCTAATACAAGACCTCCTAAAAGCTGATATTACTTTAAGCACGACTATTATGACTGATAATGTGTATTACTCATTTTTTTTATCAAAAATTAAATTGCAGTTTAAGTACTTACCTTTTTCTGCATACATAAATAATATTTAAGGGCTTTCGATTAAAACAAGGCTGCGAGTCATGAATTCAGCCCTTAGACGCGCCTCATTTGATTTTTGTTAAAGGAAAACGAAATTTCAAAGCAAAAACCTTTGAATATCCAGTTTATCAAAATGGAATCTATTTTGATAAACTGAAACTAGATACCACCAATCTATTTAAGAAATAGCTGGTAAAATGTCACTATAGGTATAAAGGTGTCATAATAGTTATTAATGTCAAATTTGATAGTGTTTCTCCTCGGTTTTCTCCATCCAAAAAACCTTGCAATACTCAAATATTTATGATAAAGCATGAAAGCTTTATACAGGTTTCAGATTTTACTTTTTTGTGTTATAGTGGGTATATTATTGGGGTCTAATATTTATTTATTAAAAGTATCCAGTTTCCTTTTTTCTTTTTACCCATAAGATTATGTTTAGAACGATATTTATTAAAAAGTGTATTTGAAATGCAGCTAAGAAAAAATTTTGAAACATCAATTTTTAGGTGATTTTTAAAATTTTCAAAAGGAGTCAAAAGGCTGTTTTGATTTACATAGTTTAACAACAGCTCACAAAGAAAGGAGTTTTTATTGTAAATATCTAAAAATGTGTCTTCGAACTCATTAATCAGTTTTTTAGATGTAATATATGCTATTGAAACTACGTCCACTAAAGTCCATTCAAGGCTATTGCGCTGTTACGTCAGAATTTCTGACGTCAAAAGAAAAGATCCGTACGTCTTAGATAGACTCGTACGTTATTTTTTACACTAGCCAAAAGATGTCTCTGTACCTGTCTTCTATTCCGGAGCACGTTCCGTTTTTATCAATTTTACATACTTATGACAATATTAGTCGCGTTCGTTTTTGTCATCTTTTCCTCGACTTGCTCTGAAAATTTGACAGTCACGAGTTCTGTGTATTTAAAAGGAAAACCCAAGTCACGTGCCTGTCAAAATGTTGGAGCAAATCGAGGAAAAAGATGACAAAAATGAACGCGGCTATTGTTTTAAACGTCTGGGCATCTGAATAATACTTTTGATAGTTTGTTTAATTTAAAATAATAATATGCTTTTTATCGTCTAAACTCCGTTTAAAACGATTTTAAATGGCAAAATTGTATATAATACCGCCCTGGCGGTAGAATTGGTTTGCGCATTTCCGTCTCATTTGCCGAGATTTGTCCTCATATCGCCGCGTAAGATGTTTACACATCAAAAATACAATTTTTCTAGAGATATCATTTTTTATTAAATAAATAGTAAAACAAATTTTACTTACATTATGCACAGCTTTCCAGGGTAAAAGTGGCCTACCTGCATCTTTTCCACATGTGAAATAATGCACTAATGTTAAAATTAAAGCTTGCTCTTTCTCACTGAACCGGTGGGGCATCTCAAAGCGATTTTTATTAGCAATTATTAGCGTAAAACACAAACCAACTACCAACAAATCAATAAATGAATTAAATCTGTTATTTTCGTTATGATATTTTGACATTGACGCAAATCGATGGATGTCAAAGATTCCAATTTGACGGACCAATTTAGTACATACGTTCATTGCATAAAGAAAGATGGAATGATATGACGTAACAGCGCAATAGACTTGAACGGACTTTACTTGTTCAGGAGGATATAAAAGACGACTTAAGGAATTAATTAAATTGTAAAAATCTTCTACAACACAAGGCTCATTTAAAGTTAAATTTTCTTTGCAAAATTCACAACTTAATTTTTTTAAAACGATATGACAGCAATATCCACTTAAATAAGTGATTACGGACATTTCAGATGTTATAGCTTCTGTATCAGACTGTGTAATTGTAATTTTGATAACATAGTCAGAATTTGATGAGTTATCTAATGACGGGGGGTTCATATTCAGGAAGTTCAAAAAAATTATTTACATTATTAATATCTCCATAATGTTTGGATTTTAATGATAATAAAGATTGAATTCTTAGCCTTTTTTCTGACTCATATAGCTGGCGAACCAGCTAATTGCCTATATTTTCCAAGCCGCCCTTCCAATGGGCCCGTTTGAAACTTGCCCAGTAAGACATACGTCATATTAAGCTCAATTAAACAGTATTCCGTCACTTGCAGTAGCCCATGAATGGTATGGCTTAATGCAATGTGGGTTTGTCGAGTCACTATTTGGAATATTAGGTGAATGCCAAGAATCTAGCCAATTTTGCCTTTTTAGCAGAAAATTAAATTTCGGATCATCGTTGGAGGCTGATAGTATTTCTCTGGAGAAGGGTTCTTGAAATTTATCTAGTAAATGTTTTCCGTTAAGAGGGGTGTTAACATTAACTATTCTCCACCAGGTCCATATAATATTAATAAACTCTGCTGTGTCTTGTGAATGTGACAAATTATTAACAAAACCTTTCAGAGCCTCTATAATAAAAGGATTAAATATTTTAAGAGCTAATTTAACATTTTGCCTTTCTATAGATGATGGAAAAAGAGCCTTTAAACTAAGGGAATACCCATGTTTTAATATTTTGTCTCGTTCTTGTTCATGAAGTTTTTTGACCACTGAAAACGAAGCACATTTTTTTTGGCCTGTCTCAAAATCGGGATAGAAGAATGCCTGCTCTGGTTTAGAATTTAGCCAGTTGTTAAAAATACATTTTAGTAGGTGAACAGTGTCAAAAAGGTAAAATAATGGTCTTTCTCGGGCAATAGGATGGGGGAAAACTATACCGAGTTCATTCCGTGGTGAAAAATTACTCATTGCCTTGCCATTTATTGCATTATTGTCACTAACTGTACAAAATACTATGTAGTCAATTTTTTCCAAATTTTCTATTATGGTCTTAATAAAAGTATATATGATTTCTGAGTCAAGTTTAGCTACAGGACATTTATGAATTACTTTTTTAAGGCTTGAGCAGTGATCATAAATGTAACTGCAGATGATGCTAAAGTATTGCTGTTACTTACTGATGTTCCTACAGTGTTTCCTGCCTTATAGTCCAAATAGGGGTCAATATGAATTTCATCAAAAAGTAATATAACATTTTTATCTTTATCACTCAAATATTGAAAAACGTTACGAGCATAGGTTAAAAAAAATGCCTTTCATCAATATGGGGATCTGTCAAAAATCTGTTACAAATAGATTTTACTGTGTCAGGATGAGGTAAAATAATAGGAGCATGATTACGCAAATATTTATAGGAATGAGGGCTTATAGTAAACAAAATTGATCATAAAACAATAGTGCTATATCTCTCTTTTGAGGTACTCAACAAAGTTAGCTGTTCTGAACTAAATTTTAGATTTCGTGTAAATTCATCGGAGCCTTTTAGGTTTAAAAGAATATCCGTTACAAATTTTATTTTATTTTTGTTTTCTGGTCTTGGTCAGAATCAGGTTGATGTGAATTCATCTCGCTCTCGTTATTGGAAGTTCGCTAGTAATGGGGAGGTCATTATTAAGAGGCATTAATATCATATTATCAATTACATCGATTAAACATTCTAATTCATCCAAACTGCCGGTTATAAATGGGGATTTTAAATTTATTATTGAAACAGACTGTCCATATAAAAATGTTTCTAATTTTAAATTATTATTTATTGCAATCGCCCAAGTTATTATAGGACCAGGAATATACTCAAGCTTAAATCAAGTTATTTTATCTATAGCTCTTATTGAAAACCACCCTTCCTTAACAATAAAATTTGAAAATAGTTTTAAAAACTCCTCAAAATTTTTAAAACATGTAGCCTCTATGGATATTAAACTCCTCTTTACTTTGTTGTATTGCTTGCAACAATTGTAATTCCTCAAGTTCATTATTTTTTTCGTCTTTACTTATACGGAGAATCATTTTTTGAGAAGTAATTGAGGCAGTTTGGAAAACTAGTTGGTATGGCATTTTCCTTCAAATTTTAAATGTACTGTAATGATTTTACCTGACTTTGGATCCTGTTTCGAATAAATCCAAATAATAGTACCTGCAGAAAAATGTAACTCACACACTTTAGTGTTTTTATTGGGCACTAAATTGTCTCGCGGGATAGCTTCAAGTAATTTATTTTGCAATCACTTTTTGGAAAACTAAAAACATGAACTTTAGGTCCGTTCGAGTAGTTTCCACGACAACCGGTGCCACAACATCTGGACGGCATTGTTCACATCAATTTAAACACAATAAAGTACTGATATTATAAAGAAATAAATAGAAAAATCAATGGAAATCGAAAAACTTAAGACTACGGTCGAAAGTACGCTGGCAAACTGACAGAAGGCAGCGTTGCCAGATTTTTAAAAACCGTCTCGTCATCCTGGAACAAATATTAAATCGTTTTCGTTGGTCGTTGAGCAATGTTAAAAAATAAATATTGTTATGAATTTATAGAATTGCCTCGTTCTGACCATCAGGATTTGGTTCGTCTGGGTTGGTAGAGTTAGTTTCATACATTATTTAGGAAGTAATCTATTTAACGTATATTTAGGTGGACTTTAATTTTTACAGCATTTTTGTTGACTGACATTTGAAATTATGTTTTTAAATGGAACTAAATATTTATACAAAATAATTAGGCTATTGGTTAGCAACGTTTATTTTCTTAAAGGTTTTGATTCCGTTATTGATTCATTTTCCGGTTTTTATATATTTACTTTTCGGATTTTAAATATTTATTTGTATTTAATATAACTATACTATAATATACCAAAGCAAACTTTTACATTAAGTATCTAATCTATTGATAATTGTAATCTTGGAATCCAAGACGAATATTTTACGTTTATTTGAAAACTAATTTGTGGCAAACTACAGTGAGAGAAGTAGCTCAAATTGTGATAAAGCGCCCAATCTGGCAGCACCGGATACATGACGTCGAGATGAGAATTGACATTCCAGTCGCCCAGCGTGGCAATCAACGTTAAATATGGAAGTAGGCGCTATAAAGTAATTAATACTTGTACTGGGCTCCTCTTGGCTCCTCTTAATGCTTTTCTTATGACAAAAAAGTATAGACCACTTTTGATGACGTCACTGCTAATTTTAATATTAGCTAGTTGGCCTAGTTGTAGGAGGTATTGTTGTAACCCAAGCTAATAAAGTTATCTTTCAGGTAATTTTATGGAAGAGGTTTTGCCTGCACATGTAGCACCAGTAAGTTCTTCTCCTCCATCTCCTATGCAGTCGACGCCTATACAAAGTCCACAAAGAAAAATTCCACCACCCAATGTAACGCAGCCACTGGATTACGTACCCTCGGATCCGTTTAATGCAAAACTTATCTGTAAATTACTGGATAGAGTCTCCTTCCCTGGTATCCACAGCCAGGGATTTGTACAAATCGATGGTAACCCTAGAATGATAGTTAAAAAGGAACCTGTATATTTAGGCAAGTCTATTGTATGCATGCATCTAATGATATAATATTGATTTTAGTTTCATTCCATATCTGGTTATTAGTTTAGAATAAATAGTTTCTATATTGACGTGGAGAAATCATCTCGCTAATTTAATTTAATTGAAACGACAGTCCCACGTTGAGCGCCAAAAATTTGCTACGCTTTTTCTGTCCTCCTAATAGACGCAAAACCTTCACTCCACCTTAGAGGGAACCGAGAGTGAATAATTTCAGAAAAGAAAAATTTAAAGTCGCAGAATTTAAAATTAAAACTGTATGTATTTACGAGTGTCGATGCGTAGGCTAGAACGAGTTGTCGCCGAGCGTACGAATTCGGCCCTAGCTCAAATGCCAGAGAGTAGGGGTGGGTTTTATTTATTTAAGGCGCCACGGGCTTGTAGACTGCATAAGCGAGAAATACCCCAAAGTTGAAATACGGAACTGGTTTTAGCTTAAGCTTCGCGACAAAGTAAAAGATAACCAAAAATTTATTATTTTTCCTATCAACAAAACCGATCAATAAAACAACAAAAATAAGTTAGAAAATTATTAATTATTGAGATCTAAATGCCAGAAATTTATCCGTATTAGCAATAGAAAAATAATTACTCAAAAATTTATCAAAATAAAAAACAAAGTTAGTAATAAGCAAATACTCAAATATTAATCAAAAGTAAAATCCAGAACGTTTCAATTATTGAGCGCAATCAATACAAAAAAATCAGATACCTACCGCATTTAGCGACCTTCTCCTTTGAAATATTAATCAAAAGTTAATTAAATAAAGAAGGTAAATACACAAACAAGGAATCGGTTTATTACCAAAGAGAACTGGTTGATTATAATCGTATTATAAAGACAAAAGCTACTGAGTTGAAATGTCAACTAAATTAGAACAAAAGCTACTAATAATCGTGGTACCCCGGTACACTCGACTGTGCCTGACAATAACGACTATAAGTAAAGAAGAAAGCGATTAACTTTACTTGGTTACTTCACGAAAAGAAACAAATGATTTGCCCAAGTGAATGCTCGAAATATTTACTGTACTGAGAATTTAAACGTCTGAGTCAATCTGTTGTTAACGTATAGCTAAAGAGAACTTATTTTCGGAAATAAGGCAATAAAACGGTATATCCATATAATTTGCGCATCCATCAAATAATCACTCTTAATAAGAAAAATTCCGGTACCGCAAATAAATAATCACTTAAAGTCACTAAAAAACCAAATCATGATCCGTTTACACGGTGTTATGCTACTAACCAGTTATATATCTATAGGTATCGGTTAGAAAGCGTTGGTAACGGCCGCGTAATTACACTGGCCAGTATGACTAAGCGTTATTGAAACAATCAATCGATCAATCCTTAAAGAATAAAAACGTTTTAAATTAAACGCAAGTCTAGGATAGCTTACTTATGGCGGAGTTTGTTCCCAAAAGTTAGTAAAAGAAAAAAAGACAATTTAAAAAATAAAATTTAATGGCCGTGAGAAAAAATGCAACTTATAACGTTATTGAATTTAGTTAATTAAAAGTTCAATAAGAGAAAACTAGCATTTTTTAGCTAACACAGTTGACCAGATATATTAATATTCAGTCCGAAATTAGACTTGTAAGTTAAAAGCAATCAAGCAAACTTTTAGGTAAAAAAACATGCGGCAAACAGAAGATTCCTCAGAAAGATATACCTTATTTAATAAAGAAAAGTTAAAATTATGTTAGGTAGAAAGGTAAAAAAATTAACGACTCGTAAGCAAACTAACCCAGTATACACTAACTAGCAAATAACGAAAATATATATGTAAAAGAAAACAGATTTCTTACAAACCGAAGGCAGCTGCTCCAGTTGCGACTGATCACAGAAATCAGCTACTTCTTCAACCGAAGAAGGGTAGAAGGAAGGAAGGGATAACTCTACGTGTAGTTAACCTGGTCAAGAAAGACCAGCCGAAGATTTGACTCTTAGTTAGGCGTAGTAGAACTCACCAGTAGAAGTACACCCGACGGTAGAAGTACCACGTCGCTAGAACCCTGTGAAAAGGGTTTGTCGGCTGCTTAAGGCTGGAATCTCCAGGCTGTCTCAATAGATGGAAGAAAAGGCCTCTGACAAGAAGCAGTACTAAATCCCGTTACGGAATGAGTTTCAGACCCCAAACAAGAAACTAATTAAAGATAAGGTACAGGCAAAGCTTGAAACTCAAAAAAACTGGGTCGATTGGAAAATCCTACAAAGGGAAAGCTAACTCACACTTCCAACCGACACCAATCCACTTTGAAAGGCAAACGAACGTAGAGTGACCTGCACGACACTTTCCGGAAGCAAAGGAACTTCCTCCGAAATTCTCCCTACAAAAAATTACAACCGACCAATAGAAATTTATCCACACATCACACGGTCAACATATGTCACATTCAACGTGGAATAATAATCTTTCCACCACCGGGTACCGAAATTATGACTGACAACAACTATGCATCGCAACCAAAAATTGATAACCAATCAAAATTCAATACGCAAAAATCAATAAGTCCCAACATTGCCCACGAGGTTGAAGATTTCAGGCCATGATACGGTTTCGGAAACGGATATTTTCCCTAACCTCGGGACCTGTACGCGCGAAATTCAATCCGTTCTAAATTGAAACTTGTTTAGCGACGCAAATTTTATTTTCCATTGAATCGGACCAAAGCATCGTCAAGCGATGCGGCGCACGATCGGTCGGATCTACGAGGGCATTTCGCAAACATACACAATTGCACTTGAGCAGATAGTTAAATGTCAAGTTAGAACTGTATTTTGTCAAAAATATGTACACAATTAGTATAATAATTATGGAGTAAATTGAGATATAAAAATGTAACTCAGATCGGGTTCGGGCAAAGGTGTAAGCTAACTGATACACTGCAGTAAAAAATAAGGTATCAAACCGTATACAGAGTGTTCCATTTCACAGACACAATTAAATATCTTGGATGTTCATCAATAAGGGGAGTTTTTACAACATAAATATTAATTGATGTTGTAGGCTAGGCTACAGCAAATTTCAAAATAAGAGCCAATACTGTTTTTACTTTAGTATAGGCTTACAAGCATGGACATTTTTGAAAACAACCATTACAAAAAATCGTTCTTGAAGCTACAACTTATTTGCTCATAAAGCATATCTTGCTTAGCATTTTAAAATTGATAGTTATTTATTTTTCATTCTTATGTTAGTCATAATTCCTAAAAATTAACAATATGAACACTAAACAGCAATCCAGTTATTTAGTCATGTTCATTGTACTTTAAACATATAGTGGGTATAATGAAAATTTGTGTTTCCTATTTTAGGTAGAGATAAGTATATAATTGAAAAACTACTTGGCAAAGGACAGTTTGGAACAGTATTTAAGGCATATAATTGTCAAATGAGTTGTACAGTAGCTTTAAAGTATCAAAAACCCCCCAATAGATGGGAGTTTTACATTTGTAGGGAGCTTCAAGCAAGACTCGCAAATCATCCATTACAAAACAGATTTATGGATATATCGGTGGGATATTTCAGTAAGTATTTGTTTTTCTGAGATTATACGATTATATTCTTCGAAATTAATTTCTGTAAGCATAGAAAGAGCAAAATATTACTTTGAATCGAAATACTAAGTAATGGCGACGCCGATTTCACTCTGATCAAATTGGTTCATATCAAGATAAAAGTGACCAAACTGAATTTAGTACACCTTGCTGTATACATAAGAATAATTCTCGCTTAATCAACCATCCGCCCTTGAATCATCGCCAGTATAAAAATTGAATACGTTTTCAGGTGATCAAGCATCCGTACTAGTTTCCCGATTTGAGCCATTTGGATCTCTATTAGATACAGCAAACTTACTAAAGAAACTATTTTCTAAAGGGAAGGAGATAATTTCTATTTATTTCACATTAGAAATCCTGAAGATAGTAAAAACAATGCATGAAGTAAAGATTATACATGCGGATATAAAACCAGACAACTTTTTGGTATTTCTTCTGCCTGACAATACGCTCGGTCTACAACTGATCGATTTTGGATGCAGTATAGACATGACACTCTTTCCAGACAAGGCAACATTTACTACGCCTATTAGTACTGAGGATTTTATTTGTTGTGAGGTAAGCATACCTAAAATAATAATTAAAAATATTAACAATATGTATTGATCTGTTCCTTTTACCTCGTCATTCGAAAAAATTTGCGCCATCGGTTCTTAGAGATTTGGTAAAAGCGGCTAGTAGCTGCCATGTCCTGTACCTGAACTATAAGGAAGAATGAAATTAGAGTTTTAGCATCTTGAACAAGCCTGGAAAAATAGACGGGTGCAATATAATGGAATAGATGACTTGCTCGTTGGTGTTTCCTCATCTTTGCATCTCAGTAATCGAAGTTTACACCGTTGTCTCATCTTAGCAAATAGGGGTTTTCGAAGCATCCATGATATTCATAATTATCGAATTGAATATAAATTAATACATAAACAGCTCTTTATATTATGCAACAAAATACATTTACCTATTACCATAATATGGGTGGCGCCGTTCGATCCCATCGTTCCTATAGGTAACCGTCGCGAGTTAAATACTCGAACCAGTAGAATGTATTTAAAAAAAAAAGGTTTTATTTCGTGCTTCTTAACCTTCTAGTTATATTGGTGACTAAAGACTGCCTATGATTATACAGAAAACCTTCCATGTAATAATTAATGTTTATAAAATATACCAACAGCTTATTCTACGATTATGCTGAATTGTGTATTAATAATAATGGTTTATGTATATAACTCTTCCTCCCTTAAGATTCTTCAACGTCCTCATTGATGATGTAGAGTCTTCAGGGGAATCGATTTATATAACTAGCATAGAAATTAATACAGATATAAGGGATAATGAAAAGTTACTAATTACATGAGTTTTTTCTGAAACAAAGTCCCTAAGGTCTTCTTGGATTTTTTCAGGATATTCTAAGTGCTTAAGTTGCGAATTCAGAGAACGATTTGAGTCTAACACAAATTTCTGAATTTCAGTGCTTTTAATGCATATACCATTTGATTGTTGTAAAGTATATTTATATTGATTAATAATTATATCACATTGGTTCCGAATATATGAACACCCTATTAAATTATGTTTAATAAACTGAAAACAATTTTCAAGAATAGTTTCAGGGTTTTTTGTGCAAAATAAAAGGGCCTTATGATAACTTAATGTATGAACCTGATAATTGTTACTTATTCTTGCAAAAGTACAATCTGTCAATAAGTTACAGACATTAATTATAGGATTAATAATATCCATTTCGTATTAATTTCTGAACACTTTGTATAACATAAATTATTGCAATAGTACTTGCTAGGGCTAATAAAGATCGTATTATTAGATGTTGGAATGGGATTTATCATTTGTAAATTACAAGGTTTTGCTTCAAAAATGGGGATCTTAATTACTAGAATTGCCATGTCATTCGATAAAATTAGTCCAGTTTTACAAATTAGCGTGAGCTCTGTTATGTGCTTTATAGGCCATAATAATTTTTTTGGATATTGATGTTCTAAATATTTCCAAATTTCTTATATTTCCTGTGTGTTTAAAATCTCAAGATCTAGGCTTTCTAAATGAGCAAATGTAGAGTCCTCAAAAGTGTTTCTAAATAAGAGTGTATATTTTTTATTTGCGAAAGCCTGATTTTGCATTTCCGCTAGAAGCATAATAGTGTCGTTTAAAATGTCTACATTGGCTTTAAGTTTCTTTGAATTTTCATTTATAATGTTTACATTTTCTTGAAATCGAGCAGTTACCTGTCCGGCGAATGAACTTAGGTCATTGATAACTTATGTAAAATGATTAGTAAAATAACTTTTTACTTAGTTTCCACTGTATATTTTATTAAAACACTTAACGAGCGAAACATCTAATACTGTAGCGTCGTCAGAAGTATTATTTAAAATGGTATATAATATAATGGTGTTTTGTACAAGAAGAAGGGTTGGTTTATAAAGTACAGGTGGTTAGGTAAAATTGTTTTGGTTTTACAACAGTAGGTAATTCCGAAGTATTATATTGCCTATCTAGTAAATATATTTAACAATGGTGACCGATTTAGGTCTAATTCGTCGTTCAATAAAATGGGAGTTTTTAAGTTTGTTTATTTCCATAGATTCAAGCAAATTTAGTTTTAAACCTTTATATTCGCAATGTAAAATTTCATAATTACTATTGAAACTATCATTTTCTGATATCAAATGGTTCGAGTAATTGGAATCTGACTTGTTGATCAAACACATTTGATGTTCTTTGATCCGCTTGTCGAAATTTCTGCCAGTTTGTCCAATATAGACCTTAGGACAGTAATTACATTTTAATTTGCAAACGCCTGATTTTTTCCCTTTGATTAATTGTGTTTTATTGTTTTTAATATGTTTTCCTATCGTGTTATTAGTTTTGTAAGCAATATTGATTTTTAGTGATTTTAAAAAACTGCTAATCTTGTTTGTTATGTGACCTATATAAGTGATAACTTTAAAATTTTATATAGGTCACATAACAAACAAAATTAGCAGTTTTTTAAAATCACTAAAAATCAATATTGCTTACAAAACTAATAACACGATAGGAAAATATATTAAAAACAATAAAACAAAATTAAACAAAAGGAAAAAATCAGGCGTTTACAAATTAAAATCTAATGACTGTCCTAAGGTCTATATTGAACAAACTGGCAGAAATTTCGACAAGCGGATCAAAGAACATCAAATGTGTTTTATCAACAAGTCAGATTCCAATTACTCGAACCATTTGATATCAGAAAATCATAGTTTCAATAATAATTATGAAATTTTACATTGCGAAAATAAAGGTTTAAAACTAAATTTGCTTCAATCTATGAAAATAAACAAACTTAAAAACTCCGACATTTTATTGAACGACCAAATAGACCTAAATCGGTCACCATTGTTAAATATATTTACTAGATAGGCAATACAATACTTCGGAATTACCTACTGTTGTAAAAACAAAACAATTTTACCTAACCACCTGTACTGTACTTTATAAACCAACCCTCCTTCTTGTACAAAAACACAATTATATTATATACCATTTTAAATAATAATACTTCTGACGAAGCTACAGTGTTAGCAAACCATGTTAAGTGTTTTAATAAAATATACAGTGGAAACTAAGTAAAAGTTATTTTACTAATCATTTTACATAAGTTATTATGAATTTCCACCAAGTAAAGGCCGACTCAATACAGTTAGTTCATTGATCTTATGCATAGAATTAATTTCATTATTCTTCAAAATTTGCATGTGTTGGTTTATATTGTCTAAGTCGTTATTGTCTAAGTTACCTCTAATGAACTTTATGTAACTTCCAAGGACATTTATTAATCCGCGTTTCCTACGAAGTAATGAGTTAAATGAACTTAATTTTACATATGAATCGTATGTGTTATTTAATTCCTTATGTGCCTGCAGGAGAAGCGATTGTATTGTGTTATTATACTTATTTGAAAAACGATTAAATATATACAGATTAGAAGTTCGGTCGGCTAAAGAGAACTTAATACTAGTAAGATTAAACATACATGTGCATGATGATAATGATTTAAGACCATTGCGGGTGCTAGTTTTTCGGCATAGTATCTATTATTCGGTAGGGGAAAAGATAAAGGATTTTTCCTTAATCTCTTAATTTTCCTAAAATGACCTGAACTTGTTTTTTCTTAGAAAGTACGGTGTAAGTGTTTTTGCCGAGGGTTTTTATTTTTGTGAGAATAAAAGAGGGGTTCATTTTGTTTCTATAAGGGTTTTTCCTATAGATGGTTTGTCCCTCTGTTAATTCGGGAATTGAACTAGCGTTTTCATTTTATTTTTAGCTTGATTTTTGTGAGTTTCTTAAAATACTTTTTTGTGA
>MU182709.1:217528-309642 GCA_016904865.1 Pissodes strobi
GATTATATACTAACACGGCTGAAATCATTAGGTTCTGGGGAGTTTCTTAAGGATTTCTCATTTTTTGAGTTTTCAACTTTTCTAAAAGCGTAGAATGTAATCTTTCTACTATACTATTAGATGTTGAATTACCAGGCGTGGTGTAGTATAATTCTATATAAAAGAGTTGACAAAATTCTTGGAATATGCGGTTTTTAAATTCGGATCCTTGGTCTACGACAATCTTCTTGGGGGTATTATGGTGGGAAAAATAATGCCTTAATTTGTTAACTATTGTGGTTGCATTTCTGTCAGAAACGTAGTAAGCTTGCGCGTATTTACAGAAAGAATTTACAATAGTCAAAGACTGACAGTTTGAAAATTGGAATATATCAAGGTGTAGGGTGTTAAATGGCTTTTTCCTAGCAATGGGCCTTCATAATTTATTTTATACGGGTGTCTTTCATACTTGTTCTGTAAGCAGATCTCGCAAGTATTAACTAGAGTAGTTATTGTCTCGCGCATTTGAGGCCAATAATATTTTCGTTTTAGTTGGTTATATGTTTCCGTTATGCCGTTATGATTCTTCTGATGATATTCGGAGATAATATCTTTTTGTTGTTCTTGGTTTTGGATATCTGTTAACTAAATATTCGAAATTTGAAGTTTCGCGGAAGTATTTAGATTTTCGGCAACATATTTTTGAAATTCTTGTTTCAAATCAGAATTGGGGATGTATAAAACAAAAAGTATGTCAGGTCTGATTATTTCTTTTAAGATTGTACTAAAATGATCTGGGAGTTTATCTCTTTCGAATCGAACAAGATGATGATTCTTTTTAAATAGTTTCGTGTATTTATGCAATAATTTATTTCCAAAGTCTATAATTAAACGTGTGGATGCATAGTTTACGGGCAGTTCAGAAATGGGAAGGTACTTGCCTTCAGTGTCGTTGTTGGAATGTACTGTGGCATTCTAATCCATGTCGTTTTCTCTGGGTTGAGGTAGGTCGATGTTTTCGGTTATGACGCCGTTATATCGTTCGTTAAGGTCAAAGTCGGCAAGATCAAATTCGGCGAGGTTGGCTACAGTGTTATCAGCGTTGGGAGCTATTAAGTCGCATTTCTCTAAGATATTTATGTCGATACGTGAGAGAGCATCGGCAATGCATTTTCCTTTCCTTTTTTATATTTTATTTCAAAATTGAATTCCTCCAATTTTAATTTCCAACGAATAAGTCGTGAATTAGGTTCCTTTATTTTGGATACCAGACAAGGGGGTTGTGATCTGTTTCTATCACAAATTTTTGGCCATATAAATAGGGTCGGAACTGTTTTGTAAATTCGATTATTGCCAAAAGCCAAAAGCTCCTTTTTCTATGGTCGAATAGTTTCGTTCGGCAGAATTTAAAGTTCTTGAATAATATGCAATGGGATGCTCGTTTTGGGAAAGTACACTGCCAAGGGCTATATTTGAGGCATCGATAGTCAGTTTAAAAGGTATGGTGAAATCTGGATATTGTAGGACAGGGGAGTTGGTAATTAATTCTGTGCATTTTAAGAAGGCTTCTTGATATTCCTGGTTGCCAATATGTTTTTTGTGACCTTTTCTCAGACATTTCGTTATTGGGAAAGTTGTTTTAGCGAAGTTTTTTTTTATAAATAGTAACCTATGAGACCTAAAAAACGATGGTGGATCTGGGCAATAGGTATCTTTGGATGGCTTCTATTTTGCAAGTATTTGGCATAATCACCCCTGAAGGTATAAGCCTTCAGGGGTTAGTTTGGGTTAGCCAAGAAAGGCTACTTCTTTGAACCTTAAGGTTAACTTCTCGGAATTTTTTGAAGATCTTTTTAATATGGTCAATATGTTCAGGAAGGGACTTCGAAAAGATGACCACGTCGTCCATATATACAAAGCAGAATTTGTACAAATATTCTCTTAAGATCTCGCACATCATTCTCTGGAATGTGGCGGGAGCATTTTTCAAACCGAAGGGCATTCTTAAATATTCAAAATGCCCGTTATTAACGGTAAATGCCGTCTTTTCTATGGAGCTCATCTCAATTTGACACCCTGGGCTAGGTCAAGAGTGGCAAAGTAAGTACACTTTCCAAGGTTATCTAGAATTTCTTCTATTCTTCGCAAGGGGTACTTATTCTCGATAGTGGCTTCATTGAGTTTTCTGTAGTCGATGACTAGTCTGAATTTTTGCTTGCCAGAAGCGTCGGCCTTCTTTGGGACAACCCAAACCGGGGCAGAATAACGGGATATAGAGGGTCGAACGATTTTATTGTCTAGAAGTTTTTGAATTTGATTTTGAATTTCAGGCAGCATGGCAGGAGGGTGGCGAAAGGATTTAGCATATATGGAACGATAATTTGTAGTTCGTATATAGTGTTTGGTTTGGCTAGTAAAAGTTAGATCGCATTTTTCATAATACATAATATTCTTGAAATCATTTAAGTGATTTAAACGTAATTGTTTAGAAATTTGAAACGGGGTATTATCTGTCGGTGGATTAGTTATCTCAAAGTGTTCTTTGGGAATAACTCTCATTCTTTGATCGAATTTTATGTTATGTCTGGGAAGTAGATTAGGAATTTTACAAAATTCATTTTTAACTGTGATTAAACTATCAGGAATTACTACTTGGTTATTTATTTCAAAAGAAGGTAATATAGCGTCTCCGCTTTCGAGATTTACTGGAATTATTAATGCGTTACTATTTAAATTTTCAACAGGTTTGGAGAGAAGTTTATTGTAAGCGAGTGAAAATTTTAATTTTTTATTTTGTTGAAGTGTTAAGCACCTATTTTGATAATCTAAAGTAGCATTTAGGTTTTTAAGGTCTTTTGTTCCCAAAAGAGCATCAAAATCATGGTGCCAATTAAGAACACGCATTTTTAAGGGTAAATTGAATCATATTTCTTGCAAAAGAGGGATTTTGATATTGGTGTTTTCACGATAGGTCGTTTTGCATGCTGTTACTTCAAAAGGCTCATAAAATAGTAAATCAGGGTATAAGTTGGCTATATTTGGATTAATAATTGATTCGGAGGCTCCTGAGTCAATTAAAATGGAAATTTGGATTTCTGGTAAGAAGAAATAAGGCAATTCGATTTTTTGAGCTATATTGCTTAAGTTAATTGGCCGGTAGAGGCTAGTTCGTTGATTTTCTACATTAATCCTCCTGATAGGGGCTAAGGAGAATATTTTCTTCTTGGACATTGGGCATGTCTTGATTATCATAATAATCGTCGCAATACTCTTCGTAGTTTTGGTCTTTTGAGTGTTCGTGGTTTGTTTGTAAGTTTGTTAGTTCTTGGGATGCAAAATTCCTAGGACCGGTAGGTTGAAAATGATTATAATAAGGCCTATTTTGAGCTGGTTGAATTATTCGAGAAGGTCCGGCTGACTGGATGGACATCGGGGTAGGTTTTGGCCAAAGTCTTTGATTAAGGGTCCCCTGGGGAGCAAACACATTTTTGGGCTTTCCAATAACTTGTGCGTTCGTGGGAAAATGTTGCAAGGGAATTGGTTGAGAAAGGAAAAGATTGTTTAAAATTGTTGAACGTTTTGGTTAAAATGTGACTGAGCGTTTTGATTAAAAGATTGATTAAAATTCATAGATCTTTGATGTTGATTAAAAGGTTTTTGAGTTATCTGATTTTTTAAGTTTATTTGGGATTCAATTAGATTAAAATTTGTGACTTGTACAAGGGCAGCATTTAAATTGCTAGGGTTGTGTATAAGTAATATCGTTTTTAAAGATTCTGGCACATTTGACATTAGAACGATTACAGCGATTTTCTCATCTTGTGCTGTTAAAATTAATTTCGAATTCTTATCTATATTTTCATGTTGAATTTTTGAATTTATTCTTTGTACAAATAATTTTAGTCTTTGTACAAAATCTAATAGATTTTCATTCTTATTTCTATTAGTATAATTTAGTTGTTGCATTAAAGTTTGGTATCCTATTGGATCTCCATATTTTTCTCTTAAAGCTAGTTTAATATCGATCCAGTTTTTAAGGTCTGGTCTACTCATAATAAAAGCTCTAGACGTTTCAAGTAACTTAGAGCGTATAACGGTTAAAACAAATTTTCTCTGAATTTCTTCGCCATTATAATATGAATTATGAAATTAAATTCGTCGATTGAAAAAATAAATGATTCTAAATATTCTGGATTTCCAGAAAAGGTAGGTAAAATGGTTGCAAAAGATCGCAGAACGTCCATTTTATCCAAATTAATTAAACTATCATTATTACAAGGTTCAATTAACACTTCTTCTTCCTCGGAAGAAGAGAGACTTGTATTATTAAAATCAAAATTTAAATTAATATTATCACTAGATTGGCCAGTACTAGAAGATGCAAGATTTAATTCTGAAAATAATTCGCATATATTTATACTGGATTTATTTTTATAAGTTTCTAGTTTTTCAGCGAGTGATAAATTTTTATTTTTCTAAACCTTTAAGCCTAGTCTTTTTCTATTTGAAATTAAAACACTTTTAAAAATTTGTTTGGGATCAACAGACATGTATAACAATAGTGGCAATTTTAGTAATTACTTACATTAAGAAGAACATCAGGGCGAACCATTCGAACATCTTTTAGCAAGTTTTATCACAAAAACGCACACAAACTTTTTGCACAAAAGTTCCAATTTATGGTACTTGTTACACAGATGTCAGTCTACTGGTTTGCAGACGAATACTTGAAATCTTAGGATCCACGGCGATACTTCAAAGATTGGAGATTTGCCTGAGTTTCACCCTATGGAGTTTCTCTCTTCTTTCTGTGTCATTTTCTTATTGATCTCAATGCTTAACAATAGAGAGATCAATGGAGTCGGCTAGGAGTATTTGGAATTCTTCTAGTAGTATTAAGGATAAGCCAAATCTCAACAAACAATCGATAAAGAGACTTGCAGCACTATCCTGTTCGCAGCGCCAGTTAAATACTCGAACCAGTAGAATGTGTTTTAAAAAAAGGTTTTATTTCGTACTTCTTAACCTACTAGTTACATTGGTGACTAAAGAAATGATTATACAGAAAACCTTCCGTGTAATAATTATTGTTTTTAAAATATACCAATATGCTTATTCTACGATTATGCTGAATTGTGTATTAATAATAGTGGTTTATGTATATAATTCGCGTCGATACGATACCTCTAAAGTTGAGCCTAACACCGTTCTACCTATTTAAGTTTAAGGATTAAAAATCCCGATTACCGCTTTTCATTTTATAAATAATCGAGATTTTTCAACCGATTACGGTCCCAATTCTAAACTGAAATTTTTCAAAAACTATTCACTTTCTTTTAGGTTCGGGATGGACGGCCATGGAGTTACCACACGGATTTATTTTGTGTGGCTGCATCTGTACACGTACTTATGTTTCATGAGTACATACAGTTAAGAAAAGTTAGGGACGTTTGGAGCATAACTACGCGTCTGCCTAGGAACGCAAAGCACGATTTATGGAATATGCTGTTCAGTAGTTTACTAAATCAACAATCAGGCCCGGCCGACATTGCTACTATCGAATATTTATTCCAAGAGGAGTTAGATAAACCACAGCGCCAACGCGATTTGCCTTTACACCTTAATTCTCTCATCAACATGTTGAAAAACCGATAATTCTGGATCTTAATCAAATTATTTATTTACAAAATTGTAATTAAGTTACTGAAATTCTTCAGTCTGTTTTATAGTTGTTGAATATGATTTCAATCTATATAAGAGTAACAAAGTAAGAAATATATTAGTTTTTATTTCAGAAATATTATAGTGTCATTTATTTTGCTTTTGGTACTCCCAATCAAGCCAAGCCTTTATTGATGTTATTATTATTAGTTTACAGGTGAAGCCCCTATTCGATTTCTATCTTGGTATAATAAATCCGTTAATAGAAATAAAACCAAATAGGCAACTAGAAAGTTCTAAAATATGTAAAGAAGCAAATCAATAAAATACAACAACGCATACAAAGAAAAAAATATCAAAATTGTTTTGCAATTAATAATCTCAATATAAATTACTAAAACATTAAACTTAATAAACTGCAAAACAGAGCCATTGTAGAGCTTGCAGCATCAAATTTATTGGTGTGTATTGCATGACAAAATTATTTGTTTTGCCCTGTTTTGGAATTTTCGCGGTCTGGCAATCTCATTTTTGACAAATACACTATGGTTCAACAATAATTAAAATAAAACAAAACTGAAGTATTATATCGTCTTTCTAGACAAAAATAGGTAGGCATGATTGATATAATAGCTAATTTTTACTGTTTTAATTGCTATTTAAATGTAAATTTATTATCAATAATAGCACAGAATAAGAAACAATCAGAATACCGACAGAAAGAGAGGGAGCGATGCTTTGGAAGGACGTATTGGCACAAATCCATGGCACAGGCGGTCGAGGTCATAGCGGCCGGTATCGGACCTCTCTTTCTGTTCGTATTCTGATTGTTTTATTATTCTGTGATAATAGTGCCCAAATATATAGCTTCTATTACCTCTTCAACTAAAGCTCGGCCGATGTTTAAAGAATAATTTGGTTTCGATATTTCTTCTTTGTCACTTGCTTCGTTACCAATTCTCTTAAACTTGGATTTATTTGCGTTAATCTTAAGTAAATTCTGTTTTGTGTACCAGTTATTGTAGTGACTACGCCAGGTTTTGGGGTTGTAGCGTATCAAAAAAACACTCGGTATTTCATAAATTAGATCATGACCGCAACCCAAATATTTCGAGGTCTAGACGAACGTTATTTACATTACTACACGTAATATTATTGTTTAACAGTGATGAACGAGATACTCGCCGCGGGTGACAAGGCCGAGATAACCTTGCTGAATCAGTATTGTTATTGTAACATTATATTTATACTACGAACCTACACCAACCCAGGAGGAGACGGAGTGACGCATTGATATGCGTACTGCGTAGATAGATTATAAGGGTATACCTTATGTCGCTTTACTATCTTGTATATTCCGTGCTATAATCTCTTCTTGCTAGAACTCTATAGTGACCTGGAGTTTTATTCAATACATAAAAGGAGTTCTACAGGGTCATTTAGGAGGCGCTCGGTTATTTAGAACCGTTATTATTACTAATAAAAACAATGATGCTATTTATTCTAAAATTAATTTTGAAATAAAACCTCCAATACCGACACAGTCAGATGGAATGGCCGATGCCCACGCCTTTTTTTTATCAACACTACATAGCTTTTGAAGAGCATCGCGACCTGATTTACCACTAAAATAAAAATAGATTTTTTGTAATATAGTTCTTTTTATTACTCATTGGACACCTAATTTGTTTTTAGGTATTTTAAGCAAATAGATATAATTTTCTAAAAAGTTGTACAACGAATAAAAGTTACAGGATGTTATAAAAATAGTTTTGTTCATTTCATTATGTACCTTATAAGGGCGTTGATGTTGATGTTAGTGGCTGTGACATTTGACGGCGTCCAGTCGTCCGAATAAAAAATATTTACGATTTTATTAATTCACCAATTTGTTCATAGGTTTTGTGGTATTTAACAAAAAATGGCTTTTAGCGAATTTGTAAAATATGTGCCGGACCACGGATGAAACTCCCAAAAAGAGCGTTTGGTTCTGAAAATATTAGCATGCATGCTTTTTGAGATTGAGAAAAAATATCTAGGCCAGTGGCATTTGAAAAGTTGAGGGTTTAAAAAAAAATTAAATGGGTTTTAATGAAACAAAAAACAGATTAACTTAAAAACGCATTTAACAACGTTAAAATTTAAAAAATAATAATACTATTAAGACCTCTGTGGTATCATTTTTAATGTTTCTATGCACGGGTAATGTAGCAAGAATTTGTAAAAGAGTATGTATATTGGGAAACAGATCGATTACATGCTGATCATGAGTCAGTAGCATTTTTTGGTCTTCCAGTTTGAGGCAACTCAGTCCATTTTTGTTTCATAACTGTCATTCTGCATCGAGGTCCCAAAATTCTTCGTCAAATCTTCTATTTTTACTGTGTGTGTGACACATAGTTGTCACTAGAAAATATAATGATGATAGGATTTTTTATGAGTTGCAAATTTTTCAGATAGTTTTTCAATGAAATCATCGAACAAAGGAATAGGCTCATTTTTAATTTTTCAAAAAAAAAATATTCAAAAGACCTTGAAACATAAGAACAAAAATACCAAGAGGAAGTAAGCACCCAACTAAAACAAAACAAAATTAAAGAAAAAATGGGAGTAGAAGAGTGCTGGAATAAGATCAAGACATCAATAGAGAAGGCAGCTGAAAAAACATTACGCAAAGCGAAAACCACAAAAAAGAAATCTTGGTATGACGAAGAATGCCAAATAACTCAGGATATTAAAAATAAGGCCAGATTGAGGATGATGCAGAACCCGAACGAAGAAAATATCCAACAATTCAATACACACAGAACGGAAACAAGAAAACTCATAAGAAGAAAGAAGCCTACAATACAATGATAACAAACGTGGAAAGGGAATCAAGTAAAAACAACAGCCGAGAGTTCCTTAATGAAATCAAAAATACGAAAAAAGGATATGCCACGTACCCACATATTGAAGAAGGAAAACAATGATCTTATAACAGACATAACATAAATTCTGCAAACCTGGAAGCAATACTTCAATCACCTACTGAATATAAATGGCAAAGTAGCAGTACCGTCACTGGCAGAGGTCAAAAAAGCAGGTCTGCAACTGAAGAACAACAAAGCTCCAGGAAACGACGCCATCATGGCAGAACTGATAAAATACTGAGGAGAGCAGCTGCATGAGGCGATACAAATTCTTCTGGAAAAGATATGGCAATCAGAAACACTCCGGGATGGATGGAATGAAGGAGTAATCATACCCATTCATAAAAAAGGTGACAGATCAGTGTGCAAGAACTATAGGGGAATAACGTTATTGAATGTAACCTACAAGGTGCTATCAATTATACTCAAAGGCAGAATAACTCCATATGCAGAAGAAAACCTAGAAGACTACCAGTGCGGCTTTAGACCAGACATATCGACAGTGGATCAGATCTTCACAATCAGACAACTATTAGAAGAGAGCGGGAATTTAATAAAGACGTGCATCAGTTGTTTATCAACTTCCGTCAAGCGTACGATAGTATCATAAGAGACAGTGTGTGGTCGGCTACCCAAAATATGTGTTGAAAACTCTAAGGCGAAGATCAGAATTGACACACACACGACAGAAACGTTCTCCATTACCAGTGGTTTAAAACAAGGCGATGGACTATCCCCACCGCTTTTCAACAGTGTTAGATATGGCAATCAGAGAAGCTAATATAAAACTGGAAGTATTCTCAGACCAAGGTCCAGGAATGATTCTAGCGTATGCCGACGATATCGACACCGTGGGAAATATTACTACGAAGATTAAAGAGATGTTTATAAAAATAGAAAAAGAAACCAGAAAAGTAGACCTCAACATAAACGAAGAGAGAACTAAATATATGGCAGGACTTGGCAGAATATAACCATGGTGCCACTATAACACACGATAAAGCCAAAGAAATACGTGCAAGAATACAAAAAGGAAATAAGTGCTACTATGCATTGCAAGACTTAGGTATTAAAATCAAGAGAGCTGTCAAGATCATCGAAAATCAGAATATACAGATCAGTAACCAGACCTGTCATAACATATGGCTCGGAAACCTGGACCATCACAAAACAGAACGAATTACTGCTAAATCGTTTCGAACGTAGAATACTGAGGAGAATATATAGTAGATGAGGCAACAGGACAATATCGGCTCAGAACAAACGAAGAACTGAATAAATGAAATTTAAGCACAAAGGCTTAGGTGGGCAGGACATGTTCAGAGAGCTCAGATTGAATGCCTAATCAAACGCATCTGGGAGAACCTTGCCGGCAAGAGGCCATTGGGTAGGCCCAGACTCAGATGGAGGGATAATATCATTAAATATCTAAATACTCTTGGAGCACAGAAACGGAGAGAAGAAATGATGGACCGAAACAGATGGAAGCAAGTCGTACTGGCAGGGTTGTGAGCTACGAGAGAGAGAGAGAGAGAGAAAAGACCTTGAAATATTAAGTTGATATACCAAAAATCAGATCCTAGCAACAGGACGTGATCCTATTTTATTACGTCACATCCCCGATCGAGACGCGCTGAATTCTGCATATTTAAACACTTATATTTCAAGAACCGCTTAACGGATTGATTTAAAATTTTGAATATGGCTTATTTTTGTGAAGTATTTTGGATAGGTAATAGAAATTTGATTGTTTTTTTTAACTGAGCCTATTGCAACTGCGTGATTCGAAAATATTCTGCAGTAGCTATCATGACATTAGAACGATTGTGCTGACGTGCAACTATTTTTCATAATACCTCTCTGAAAACTATCATTTTCGACGTCTCTGTAAAGCAAAGAAAGTAAGTCTTTCCGGTGCAGAAAAAATCAAGTTCCTATTAGGGCAAAAATTGAAGTCAAATACCATTTTTTTCAAAAGTACATTGTTGCGGAGAAAATTCATGGCAATTATTGAAAAAATGTGGCTTAATTTTGTCAGCAACGATGCACTTTTGGGAAAAATGGTACTTGACTTTTAGTCTCATCTTAATTGGAACTTTGTTTTTTCTATAGAAGGTTTTCCGTTATTCAAAATTTTTTATATTTTTTAAGTACCCTGTATAACTTATCCTTAGTTTAGCATTGTCTTTATAAATTTTTTCCAAGCATCAAATTTTGTCAAGAATAACATTTTCTGAGAAACCTATCCACACAAGATAATTGTCTCAATTATAGATGGCAGTTTTTTTTTTCCTACAATTTGCTTAGAACGGCTGGAATCGAGTTGCATCATATGATATCTGGCGCAGGTCTATTAATAGTTATTATTGGCAAAAACGCCAAAATATGAAAACGAATTCAACATCAACCTTAAATTTTTTAAAATCAATTTTGAATGCTACGCATTCTGAAGCATAACCTATACTTATATTACTCATTTCGAAGTGTTTTAGAGAAAAGGGTATTTTAACTTAAAAAAAAAACGGTATATTTTTGATACAATGTCAATCTTTATATTTTTCTTTTAGGTCAAAAAATGCGGAACAATAATTCATAATAATTACTGACGGGCCCGAGAATAAAAAATATTTTTAAATGAATTGGTTAATCGTTCACTCTAGGTAAATAATAATTGTCCTAATGCAGTTATAATAATTGCAATGTCTGATTACACAAACACTATTATTATATACTCGATGCGCCGAACAGATCCATAAAACACGGAAACAATAATTCGTCTTATTTTATGATTCCAAACATATGAACTTTGATTAAGGCACTCTATTTTTTACTTTTTGTATTATGAATAAGAAAAATCGAAATGAAAAATAAAACATTGGTTCGATTCAATAATAAAATAAGACGAATTGATTCCGCGATTGATGAATCTTCGGTGCGATGAGTATACCTAGTCACTGTTATTCAACAAGTTACTACACAGTGTGTACAATACACTACTCTTAATTTTATACGCGCCATCCACATAACTTGCCTAACATTTACTACTAAAAATAATAAATAGACGAATTGATTCTTAGAGACTCTGGGAATCCCCTATTTCCAAACGCGAGGAGCGCAGCAGGCATGACCAATGCACGACCGTTTACTGTTGCCACGGTTATATACCACCAGGTTGTACAGTACAGTAAAATATTTTAAAACACATAATCGATCAATGACATCTTGCAAATCTGCAGCTTGGTATGTTAGCTGAATATTGTCAAAATCTCGGTTTTCGAGAGACGACTATCCCTAGCGATTTGGACATGCTATCCATGTTTTAATAAAATATGAGTTGTTGCGTGATATGGAGTAGTTGACAGAATAATTAAAATTTAAGCCCCTTTTCAGATTGAAGCTGAATTAAACATTAATCCAATAATTCAGTTATAAAAAGTATGCTTATATTTGGATAAATTTGAAAGTATTATGTTTGTGCTGGTTGACCAGACATGGGCTGTCGGCTAGTTTTCAATCAGAAAAAATACTGGGCGAGTTCTCTAGAAGAAAAATACAGAGGCAAGACTAGCATATTTTTATTTTAACAATTGTACTTTCTAACATCGTTTAGTAACTTGTCTTTACTTTATCCTATTAATATTAAAGTGCTATTTCACAAACGTATTAATATAATCCTGTGCCCTCTGTTTCACGGCTTCCACAGAATCTGGTGTCCCATGAGTTTCCTCAAACTTCCTAAATTTCATAAATAAGGACTTCATACTTTTAAGGGGCAATTTTTGGCATACTGATCTTTCTAAAACTTGGCGGGCTTCATCTATTCGTCCCTTTTTCACCAGTTGGTCCACATATGTCACCCACATATTCACTCTTCGGGGGTCCGACGTTAGAATTGTTTCGAAAATTGCACATCCTTGATCCTCTTCACCGTATTTGAATTCCATAATGGCAAAGCGTACTATGATTGTCATTTCTGGAAAATAATACATCATTGAAACAAACAATATTTTCAAAGGCAAACAAAATAGCTGGAATTTTATGACATCAGACACCAGAGATCAGTTATTAATTTGGTTTAGTACCTACTAAATAGACGTTATATAAAGTGATATTACAGAAACAATGAATCTGTTGAAATATGACGTATCGACAGCTGTAATATACTTAACGAATTGTTCTGCATATTCGCCGTGTTAAATTTTACATGATAATTTAACTTCAGTGTTTCTGGATGTAAAACAGTACATATGTACCTTTGTTTGTAAATGCTGCCTTCAAGCAAAAATGTTCTACACAATGACAATTTTACTTGAACAGTGAAAGGGACCAAGCACAAATTACATCTACAACTTGTATTTATTAATTCGAATTATCATAGGCAAAGCTTTAGCTAGCGCAGCTCGTAATAAGTTAATTTAGAATAATCACAAAGAGATTCTTGCGTTACTCTGTCTCATAAAAATCTAGATTTCATACTCGAAACAGAAATCGGTTTGTACAGCTAATTTTCTATAACGAGCTCATCTTCGACCTAATTAGAATAATTACAATGGCTATTTTTTGTATGTTAGATATTCTGGCTATATAACATGTATCTCGCAAGTCATGCGCAAGAGCTTAAAACAAACAACAATGCCTTTAAAGGTTCTTTAGACATAAATACATGTATTATTTTACTTTAAACGTTCAAAAGTAGCACACTTATCTACTCGCAAGTAAAAGTTCAGTTATGATGTGTTTACCGAAAGGGATGAAGAACAAGAATTATAGTAAATTCCTTTTGATTTAATGCAGTGCAGTTTAGCCAACGAAGACGACCTTTTAAAAGTAACAGACTAAGAATGGTCCTATTGATCTACATTGCAGGTAGGCGGCTTATTCTATTACCAACAAAATTAAGGGTGAATACTTTAAAACTTTTTGACCGTTCCAGATTCAAGTGATGGTTCATATTCTAATTTAATATCAGCAACATTTTATCCTAGTGAAATCTGTGTGCAAGTTGTATTATATGTATGTGTTATAGTTCAAAAAATTCTACATAAGGAAAACATATTTTTAAAACAAGAGAAACACTGCTTGATTTTACAAAAGCTTGCTTTTAATGCGGTTTTAATTATAAAAAATTGGTAAAATATTAGAATAACTTATAGAATTACGTAAAATGTCAAAGTCAATCTACTTTGTTTCAAAATAAATAATTTACGAGGTGTTAAAGGAATACTTGATATTTGATGTTAATTTAGTAATAATGGCAAGGTGTATTGGTACAAAATTATCGATTATTTAGTGATAATATATAAGAATAAATTGCGCTTAAATCATCAATTTCAGTTCTCTTATTCATAGAATTTGTTTTATTTATTTCGACCATTTCTAAAAATAACCTTTTATTTAAATTTGTTTCTGTATGGAGAATTTTGATTTCATTAAAGTTTGGTATGTTACCAGTAATATGTGCATGTTCAGATAAAGCAGAAGTGTTTTTTTGAAGTCTTATGTCACTTTTATGTCCAGAAATTATATTTTTTAGATTTTGTGATGATGTCGCCCTGACGAAGGTCATGATATACTGACCGAAAGCTTGGACGCAAAACAAATCATCTTTTAATAAACCTTAATGGCTGAATACTTGTTAATTATTTCTACATATGATATATAAGTAGTTAAATATTGCCATTTGGGATAACTTGTATTTGTTTGCTTACTTGAATAAAGGTTTTGTTTAAAAAATATACATTTCTTATAGGTCCTGAGAATGGTAATCTGTATATACATTTAATTACTTTTAGTAATGCTTTAGAGTTTCATAACATATTTTTACATGTTGTTCCTCATATACCCAATATTAACACTTGTTACAGGATACTTTTGTTTCCATTTATTATCATTAACAACATTGATTCGCCCCAGCAACGTTTCAAAATGTAAGAAATATCCGAGGAAATATTCTAAATAAATAATTTATTATTTATTTCTAAGTCCCCCCACCCCCATACTGCTTCCCCCCAGGCCCGTCTCCAGGGGTGACGCGGCGAGGCAGCCGCCTCGGGCGGCCGATTTTTAGGGGCGGCCGTTTTTATTTTTCCCATAAAGTTTTAATCTGATTGTATGTAACACGGAAAACACTCTCGCAATGAATATGTAAAACGCTTCATTCGTACTCTAAGCAGCTCATCGCGCGTTGTAAGCAATAATAACCAACGCCTTAAAAATCTATAGTCCACTATATAACATAACGGTCTATGCGCAATTAGCATTAACAGTTTAAATTCGCAGTGAATGAAAAATCGCATTAACAGTCGCAACTGCTAATGAAAAATTGCGACATAGCACATCTGTAGGGACGGGCAACATCGCCCTAAAGCGATTCAGGACACTTTTACGGAATTGGCCGAAACGCAACCCGATTGATTGATCGATTACTGAACAGCATGTAGCACATATTGAGAGTGATGCGAGCGCATGTTACATGTACGTACTCGTGCGATTTATCAGACCAAAAAGTCGAACTCCGCGCCCCCAAATACCCCTCTCTAGAGTACACACATCAAAATTAACTTTTTTTGCAAATAATTTTTGAAAAAAAAAATTTGCATTCATTACAGAAACGGTTATAGGAAACCACGTACATGTCACCTACGCACAAATAATTTTTTTAAAATCACATACATCGTGTTACAACCACAATTTTTCCCAAAAAATCCCCTATTTTCGAAATATTTCGGTACAGCAAACTCGTGCGATTTTTTAGACCAAAAATTCAAACTCCGCGCCCCCAAATACCCCTCTCTAGGGTACCCATATCAAAATTTATTTTTTTCGAAAATTATTTTTGAATATTTTTTTTTTGCTTTCATTACGGAAACGGTTAGAAGGATCCACGTACATGTCACCGACGTACACATAATTTTGTTAAATCACATACAGGGTGTCAAAACCACAATTTTTTCCAAAAAATCATCTATTTTCGAAATATTTCCGTACAGCAAACTCGTAAGATATTTTAGACCAAAAATTCGAACTCCGCGCCCCCCAAATACCCTTCCCTTGAGTACCTACATCAAAATTTATTTTTCTCGAAAATTATTTTCGAAAAAATTTTTTTTCGCTCTCATTACAGAAAAGGTTACAGAGATCCACGTACATGTCACCCCCGTACAATTATTTTTTTTTAATTCACATACAGGGTGCTATAACCATAATTTTTCCCAAAAAAATCCCCTATTTTCAAAATATTTCGGTACACCAAACTCGTCCGATTTTTTAGACCAAAAATTCGAACTCTGCGCCCCCAAATATCCCTCTCTAAAGAACTCACTTCAAAATTAATTTGTTTAGAAAAAAAAATCCCTGTTTTTATTACCGAAACGATTAGAAGGATCCGCTTACATATCACCAACGTACAAATAAAATTTCCAAAATCATATACAGGGTGGTAAAACAATACATTTAAAAAAAAAAATTCAACTTTGTTCGAAATATTTCGGTACAGAAAACTCATACGACCTTTTCGATGCGAAAATCGAGCTCAACGCGCCCAAAAACCCACCCAAAAGATATTCAAAATAAAAAAGATCATCTCCCTACGAAATTCCCTATTGCGTGCCGAAATCTAAAGAAAAATGCTAGATTTTGAGACAAAAATTACATTTTATCGAATATCTACCTTATTTGAACCCTATCGAAAAACTTTATAGGAGCTTTTCGATCGACCTTAAGACACTGGCGCCGATCTGAGATATCTCTTTCGGTTATTACACAAATGAAGAAAATATAAAAATCACGTTTGGTCGATTCGGAAAAAACGAAACGTCGTACAATCAAACTGGATACGGCACATTATCGTACCCGATGAGACCCATTTAAAGTTTACCTCTAACTCTTACCGTTTACGAATTATAGCCGATTTAATGAAAATCTTGATTTTTTTTAAATGAATATTTCCGAAAAAAAAAATTGAAAAAAAAAATATCCGTTTTTATTACGGAAACAATTAAAGGGATCCATTTGCATGTTATTAACTTAAAAATTAAATTTTCAAAAGCATATAGGGTGGGAAAAAATATAACTTTTGAAAAAATCCCCTTTTTTCGAAAAAAACTGCAATATATATATTTTTTAAGTTCGACGACTCACACACTTGCTAAAGGCCGTCGAAATACACATTTTTGGTGGTATGTATTTTTTTTCTTATCACTCGTAGTTTTGGAGCTACGACTGTTCTAGAATTTAAACGGCCGATTTCTCGAAAACTAAGAACATTGTTTTTTTTTTGTAAAGAACCTTTTTTGTCGGCCTTGAGGTCTTCTACCTACATGACGAATTTCAAATTGATCGAAAAAGAATACACTGTTTAAGTGTGTGTGTGCAAGTCGGAACCTCCAGGAGGACATATTCGCTATACTGGAGGTTCCACCGTTAGTGTCATCGTCCCTCAAGCGTGTAGCCTACCTAGGAGGGTCGCCCCAGCTCTAGCTAAGCTTGGACGGTGGTCGTTTCTAGCTAAACTACCTAGTGTAGAGGCGATAACTGAAGAAAAAAAAATCTTGTGGCGAGTTACATTTTGATCGGTGCACTATTCGTACAATTTCTATGCTGATATAGACAATTACTTATGGAATTATAGACCCTGTTTGACAAGTAATGATCGGCACAGGATACAAAATCACTATTAATTTCTTACTAAATGTTGTAAATTTCTCTAGCCTTACGATACTTTTTTAATCAACCCCTAAATCTCTTTAAATTAAGTGAGGCGCCATCAATTTATTTCATGCATTTTTCCGCTCTGTTAAAAAACCTTAAAGAATCTCATCAACCAGAAAAACATTCATTTTCAATGAATTCGAGTAAATACGAGTAAAAGAAAAACCGTATACAGTCCTCACGAAGTGGTTAAAGGTTCTGATAAATGAGGCTAATACTTAAAGAAGCACACGCCTTCTGACCCGAGAATAACAACCGCAGAGAAGCAACAAAAGCCGTCGGCACCTTTGAAGTTGGAGAGCCAAGTTCAATTTGTCATATGTGACAAATGACCGATTTAATACACACAGAGAAAAGTAATGAAGGGAAAAGAAATGCTATACACCGATAAAACATGTAATTAATTACATTACATTATAAATGTATTATGAATTATCTTTTAGAATTTAAAGGTTTAACTCAGAGTTTACTGATTTGTCGCGTTCAAACGTTTTTGAAGTGAATACTTCTTTGGTTTCATGATAGTGATTTTTCAAGGTCGCATCATGGTTTATGTTTTCGTCTCGCGTTACGAAATTTTCGTATCGTTGATTGGACGACTAACCCAAATTAACTAAATCTATTAAAATTGTTTATAGAGTTGTCGGAGTATCGGAACCGGCTCAAATAAGTTGAGAATAAGTGAAACTAACCGAATGTTGAATAGACGACTAACCCAAACAAACCAAATCTATTAAAATTGATTATAACGTATCGGAACCGCTTTAAATGACTAAAATAAGTTGAGAATGTAAAACTAACCGAAAGTTGAATCGACGGCTAACCTAAACTAACCAAATCTATTAAAATTGATTATAACGTATCGGGACCGGTTCAAATGATTAAAATAAGTTGAGAATAAGTGAAACTAACCAAAAGTTGAATGGACAACTTACCCAAACTAACCAAGCCTATTAAAATTGATTATAACGTATCGGAACCGGTCCAAATGACTACAATAAGTCGAGACTAAGTGAAACAACCCAAAAGTTGATTCGACGACTAACCAAAACTAACCCAATCTATAAAAATTGATTCTAACGCATCGGAACCCGCTCAAATAAATAAAATAAGTTAAGACTAAGTGAAACTAACCAAAAGTGGATTAGACGACCAACCAAATATACCTATACATGGTGATTCAAAAATCGATCACGAAACTTTAGAGGGTGATTCTTCATGACAAAATAAGGGTAGAGCTTCATGTAAATTTTATTCAAAATGTCATTCGTTTTCGAGTTACAAGCCGACAAAGTTCACTTTTTTATTTTTTGTTTTTTAAATTGTTTGGTTACGGAAAAACCGATTCGACTAATATTTGACACATAGACTAAGTCGATTGCGCTTCATTTTAGTATCAGTTCACACTGATTGTGTGCCGCTGGAGGGCACTTTACCTACATTGAAAATTGTTTTTTTGTCATAATTTTTTAGTTTTGACAGCTACACTAGTTTTTAGTATATTTTCTCAAAGACTGACCTTTAAAAAAGGTGCTCTTCATTTTACTCGCTAAATCCGGCTGTTTAGACGTAAATCACTCTTAAAAATTAAATGGTAAATTAGTTTTTCTCATGTCATTACCACCAGCTACTAGGTAAGTAGCTATCAAACTATACTAGAGCTGTCAGTTTAACATGAAATAAATTTGCTTTTTAAACTAATTTACAATAAACTTAAAATAATAATGGCTAGTCAACAGAATTCTAATATCGAATATTGTGTTTACGTTTAATGGCTAAAAATTAATAAAACATTACTAAACGGTGCTCAAAATGTGTCCCATTTTCTTCAATACATTTCCTAATACTCTTCAAAAAATGTCGCCTAACTCGATGAAAAATTCCCGGTGTTTCTTTAATAATTTGCCACTTTTCGATTATCTTTAAACGAAGATCCTCGACGTCAATGAATGGAGTATCGTAAACCAATTGCTTCAAATGACCCCAGAAGAAAAAATCCATAGGATTAAGGTCTAGAGGCCTCGCTGTCCATTCCAATGGTCCATTTCGTCCTATCCATCGCTCAGGATACGCTTCATTTAAATACTGCCGTACACGTATACTAAAGTGGGGCGGAGCTCCGTCTCGGAGCAACCACATGTTGGCCCTTATTTCCAATGGCACATCTTCCAGATACAATGGGAGACGATTTTGGATAAAATCTAGGTATACCTCACCAGTTAATGGCCCTTCAAAGAAATTGGGACCAATAAGGTAATCTCCTATTATCCCTGCCCACACATTCAGTGAAAATCTGCGCTGTTTCGTTTCTACCACGTTGTGTGGGTTCTCGTAAGCATATGTGTGAATGTTATGTAGATTTGTTATGCCATCACGCGTGAAACCAGCTTCGTCAGTGAATAATATGTGGCCAATTAGTCGATTATTGCGTTCATACTTAGCTAGGATCTGATTGCACATTTCCAACCGTCTCGGCCGATCATCGTCATAAAGAGCCTGCACCTTTTGCGAATGAAATGGATAGAGTTGTTCTTCTCTTAGTACCCTCCATGAACCAGCTTGACTGAGCCCTATTTCATTCCCAATTTTTCTAGTACTAGTGCCTGGATTATCTTCAATAATTTCAAATACTCTTTCTTCTTGCTGCACATTTCTAGCATTCCCAGGTCTTCCCCTATTTCCATTATAACTTTTGAAGGAACCATATTCCGCAAGCTTCCTGTGCGCACTGGAAAATGTTTGAGCATGGGGGATATTTCTTCCTGGATAATTCTCCATATAATATCTTCTTGCCAACTCTGCATTACCATTTGTTTTTCCATAACAAAAATGGATATCACAATATTCGATATTTGAATACTGATGATTAGCCATTATTATTTTAAGTTTATTGTAAATTAGTTTAAAAAGCGAATTTATTTCATGTTAAACTGACAGCTTTAGTATACTTTGATAGGTACTTACCTGGTAGCTGGTGGTAATGACATGAGAATAGTTAATTTACCATTTAATTTTTAAGAGTGATTTACGTCTAAACGGTCGGATTTAGCGAGTTAAATGAAGAGCACCTTTTTTAAAGGCTTTGCATCAGTCTTTGAGAAAACATACTAAAAACTAGTGTAGCTGTCAAAACTAAAAAAATTATGACAAAAAACAATTTTCAATGTAGCTAAAGTGCCCTCTAGCGGCACACAATCAATGTGAATTATTACTAAAATGATGAAGCGCAATCGACTTAGTCTATGTGTCAAATATTAGTCGAATCGGTTTTTCAGTAACCAAACAATTTAAAAAACAAAAAATACAAAAGAGAACTTTGTCGGCTTGTAACTCGAAAACGAATGACATTTTGAATAAAATTTATATGAAGCTCTACCATTATTTTGTCATGAAGAATCGCCCTCTTAAGTTTCGTGATCGATTTTTGAATCGCCCTGTATAAAATTTATTATAACGTGTCGGAACCGGCTCAAATAAGTAAAATAAGTTGAAACTCAATAAAGAAGTATCCGCTTCTATCACGTGTACTGTGCTACTCGCCACTTTTTTTTAAATGAAAGTTCTTTAGCGACGGTAGTCAGAAAACATGTAACGCTTATCAAAGTGAAACGGAAATCAAAGTGAAACTCCCCTTTAATTAAGCATGTTGCAGTAGAGCTAAAAATAAAATTATGTGCCTCACCTTTATAAGCACACAACTGAAGTGAAACTGAATGAGATATTGGGAATTGAGTTTTTATCTTCTTTTAAGTTTTTTTTTCTCAAGTTTTGCCCCCGGTTTCGACGCCTTTTTTTATTTATATTTTGTTTTTTTCAACTTTTTTTCGCCAAAAGCTGCGTCTCTTTTTTTCTTACTAGTTTTTTTTGTTAATTCATTTTATAATACTTTTATTAACTGTCCTGACACTTTTTTCCATTTTTTTTTTAGTTTTTTTTTGTCTTATTTAGTTTTATAATACTTTTATTAACATTCCGAACAATCTTTTACGTTTTTTTTATTATTATTATTTTTTCTGCTTTCCTTTGATAATACTCTTATTAACTTTCCGAAAATTTTTTTACGTTTTTTCAGTTTTTTCCCATTATCGAAAAAAATATATATAAACAATTTTTTCTCTTCCCGTTCTTTCCATCTCCGACCTAGGAGCTGAAGTCCTTCGTTTTTTTTTGCCGAAAACCGCGTTTCTTAACTTTAATATTATTTTTTTTCCTTATTTCGTTTTATAATACTTGTATTAACTTTCCGAAAAACATTTTACGTTTTTTTCATTTTTTTTCGAAAATTTGGGTATACGGTGAGGTAGGGGGTATAAATCTCCCCCCCCCCCCCCCTACTTATAATACCGTATAATATCGCTTGTAGGATTTTCGATTGGCGGCTCCGTTGCAGAGATATCGGCAAAAACCTTTTTTTCCCCAAAATCTCCCTGAAATTAGAGCCCCGGTCCTCCCATATGTTTAAGTCCAGGACCCTCATTCTACCCCGGCTACATGTCCAGTCAGTCCTCTAGCTATATACTGGAACATGCTTAATTAAAGGGGCGTTTCAGTTTGATAAGCGTTTCATTTTTTCTGACTTTACCCTCGCTAAAGAAGTCACTTCAATAATAATTAACACACAAACAAACCAAAGGAAACTGGCGTTCACGCAAAAATTTTGTCGTCGACGCCTGTACTACACAAATCTCGCCTGTACCTGTACTGAACTGATAAGCACGTGGAGATGACAGTTGGCCGGTTTACCTCCCACTTCAAATTTTTGGGCGGGATTTATGTCGTTTCTCTGCGGTTGTTATTCTCTGTTCTGACGTCGAATTACTCTACTCTACTTTCATCATATCGCCTGCTTTTACATGCGTGAACAGTATTATGCAAACTTTCGAGCTGACGTTACTTTATTGTCAAACTTATAATTCAGCAGGTATTTACCTAAATTTTTGCAATTTAAAATGTCTCTGTACTGTTTGTATCATCTTTTCTGCATAGGTTGTTTTTAATGAGGTTTTACACCCTCATGAAAAAAATATTCAAGTACAGGACAACAATAAATTGCTATATCAGATAGTACAGGCTACCAACGCATTGTCTAAAAGGCTTTATTAAACGGTCGTTTTAAAAACATTTTTCTCAGGTTACGCATAAACAATATCCCAAGAATTAAACAAAAACGTGCTATATGGACTACAATCTTATATGACTACAATAGAAGATAACAGCTGCAAACCATTACAGAATCCCCAGGTGAATACTTTGAACGCCAGAGAGACTATAAAAAACTGGGCACATAAGGTGTTCTAACTGCAAATGAAAAAAAACCTTGGTCTCAACGAATTATCCGTTTGTGAAATTATCACACTTTTTACTGCTATGTTGGTACGACGTTCCTAAATTTTGTGTCTAGAATATTAGCAAACATTGATTTGGAGTCACGAAAAAAATAGCCGTAAATTTTTGTCAGACGAAACCCACAACTTTCTAAGTGCCAACTTCGACTATCGTAACGAGTTATACTCAGAAGCTAAATAGAATTATAGTAAATTATTATTTGGCCCAACTCTGGTGGAATTTGGTGAAATGAATATTCATCAAAATCCGCAATACTTTTTAATATGGATCTAGAATTTTTGTTGCTATCTGTAACTATGGAAATAACTTTACACAAACTACACACTACAAGCCACATAATAAACTAAAGTTCCACTGTTTCAAAATAATTAAATAATGTTAAAGTCATTTGTATTGTTCTTTTACAACTTTTATTAGAGCTTGTCAGATAGATTGAAGCTTCAAAGTAAACGTACTCTTACTCTTAATATTTTGAGTTTTTCTGTCTAAGATATTTTATTACTGCTAACAAAACAAAACGCAGCTACCTTACCACATGCAATTTTGTATCCGGAGAAGAAAAACGCCTAACCAGAAAAATGCCGAACTAAAACGGTCCGAAAAAATTACTATAACTCATATTGAAAAATTTAACTTGTTTAGTATATGATCATTAAAGGGGGAGTTATCTATTTATATCTTTCCAGACCTAATTAGGAATAATGCTTTTTTATGTTTGACTTAAAAGCTGTTTGATACGACCATTATCTGAACTAGTCTCTATACTATTATTACTTACGTGATTTTGCATCGGTTATAGACTTGAGAGCTCTATCTCTGCAATTTCTTGCTTCTTTAAATTTTCCAATCTGATAATATATTTTTCCTACTTCCAACCACATAACAGAGTCTTGCTTGTGTTTAGTGCGCATTTTATTGATCTTTTCTTCCATTTGGCTGTATTTTTCATTTTCTGCAAGCATCTGTATGACTTTCAGATATACTTGCAATGGATCATTAAACTTAAGAGCATCTTCAAAAGATTTGTCAAACGATTCCTTTGTACCAAACAAATTTTCCAAATTCAACAGCACCATCCATATTTTGAACTTTTCTTCTGTAAGCGTCATATTAATTGTATCCAGGGCTCTTTTGGCCACAGCTCGTGCATTATCTATCTCTGTCGCCTAAAAATTCAATAAATAAAATGCTAATTTATTTATTTAAAACAAGAACAATTCTAGAAACCTACCATTATACATTATACAAAAAACAAATAGATAAATACTTCTGTTAGGAATACAATGCAAAGTACATATTAGAAACAGATATAATAGACTCACTGCCATAAGACAGGACGACCGCATCTTTTAAACTTTAAAGGGTGTCTGAAAAAGATCTAATACTTAAAAATGTTTATAGAAGGTGTTCATCAATTTGTCAGAAAATCCATTTGAACATAATAAATGCGATTAACATCAACATGAAACAGTATGCTGCGGTCTTTACACCTTGCCGAGATCTTTAGCCATTTTTAAGAGTCTTTCGTATTCCAATATCTACATACCACAAAGCATTAAACGAGTCTCCTAGGGAACAGAGTTGTAAGGAAACATATGTTTAAATAAAAGATACTTCACAAATTTCTATTGAACCCTCTCGATTCTAATATAACAAGGATATGAGAAATTCCGCACAACATTAAAATACTCTAACATACTATATACTTATAGTGTTACGTTTTTCCGTGGGTTCTGACAAAATAACAACTTTTACTATTTGAAAATAATACTCTCTTTATTCTTTATCACTGTATACAATTAAACACACTAAATTACCCTTATAAGTTTACAACTAATAGATCTTTACAATTCAACACTCAATGATGATTAACTAAGAACTACACACGAACTAACACGAACCTTCTCGATAGGTGATGATTCAAACGGAAAAAAACGTAGACGCGGCAAGCTTAGTTGTATAGGATAGCACAAAGACATTCGGATGGTCGCTAGCCGTGACATTGCCTCCCTCTTAAACCTGATCGTCCTGATCAGCTACTTCATATCCGTGATATGCTTTGAGCCTGTCGAGGTGGACAGCTTTCAGTTTGCTTCTGGGGGCTACGTTGAATTCTATACACCACGTCATTAATTCTTTTGATGACTGTATAGTGCCCTTCCCATGCTAGCGTTCGCTTGGGGGATCTTCCTTTCTTCCTTTGCGGGTTATATTTGAAATTCTGAATTAGCTTTGAGATCATATCGTGTCTTAATTCCGTCACTGGCTTTCTTCGTGTTTTCTCTGACTAACTCATGAATGTATAGTAGTAACTTTTCCTTAAGAAAGTCCGCGTAGTCTTCTATATTCTGGTTGTCTGGCGTTCCGAATAATAGGCCACAGAGTAAACGAGTTCTCTCTCTGTTAGTCCTGTCGTGTCATGGACATCAAAAATAGTGGTATGTGTTGGTCCCAATCATTCTGGTATTCATCTACGACCTTTGATAAATGTTCTTCAATGGTCTTGTTAAACCTCTCAACCGTCTGATTGTGGATGTAAGGCTGTAGTCCGTGTTCTATGGATGTTGAGTAAATCACAGACTTTCTGGAAAACCTTGGATTCGAAGTTGCGTCCTTGATCTGAGTCAGCTCTAACGGAACACCAAATCTGCTCAATGAGTTATTCACGAGGACCTCTGCTATGGTAACAGATTCTTGATTGAGGATCGCAAATACTTCAGGCCATTTACTGAAGTATCAATTGACACTAAAATGTACTTGTTACCATTATTTGTTTCTGGAAAAGAGCCAGCTATATCAATGGCGATACGTTCAAACGGTAGACCCACATTATACGGTTTAATTTTCCCCCTAGATCTTGTTCTGGGTCCTTGACTTGCGGCACAGGTTGAACACTGCCGACACCACGATTTCACATCCTGGCCGTAGTTGACCCAGTAAAATCTGTCGCGGATCTTGTCAATCGTTTTGTTCACTCCGAGATGAGCACCAGACTTTTCACTATGAACTTCTTCCAGGACTTCCGATATCTTCTTCCTTGGTACACCTAACTGTGTATTCACTACTTTTTCATCTGCGCTTTCCCAGGCTCGTTTAAGAAGCCCCACAGAGTTTTGAAAGTACATCCTTTAGTTGAAATATCTCCAGCTTGATCTTGGTTGATGTTCTTTAGCATTTAGCAGTAGTGCTATTTCACTATCCTCAAGCTGATCTTTTTTTAGTTGCTCTGTGATCCACTGCTGATCAACCTTAAACTTGATTTGTGAGAGATTCCTTCTCGTTGGTCTATTCTTTGGCAATGTTTATAATTATCCTCGCCTGGTCTTCTGCATATATCATCTGAATTATTATGCAATCTTCCTGCCCTGTGCTTAACCTTAAAGTTATATTGTTGTAACTCTTCCTGACTTGATTTTGAACTCCTATCGTCTCTGGACGGATATGTAGACCGTAGTTGCATTCGACAGGCTCTCTTGAAATTCCCAGTCCTGCCACCTGTATAGTACTGATTTGAAACATTTCGGTTACGTGGCCTATCTTCTAGTAGCTCCCGGAATCTTTGTACCTGACAGTCTCTCTTGAAATGCGCAGTCCTGCCACATCTATAGTACTGATTTGAAACATTTCGGTTACGTGACCTATCTTCTAGTGCCCCTGTGTACAGACTCTTTTGAAATGTCCAGTCCTACCACATCTATAGCACTGATTTCTAATGTTTCGGTTACTGGCCTAACTTCTAGTTGCCCCCGTGGCCTGAAAAACTTCGCTTAATTCACAGCTGTTCGCCGGTTTTTCTTCCTGGATGTAAACGGCCCTGATTTTTGGCTTAGAGATTATAGACGCCGCGCCTCGATTTCTAGAGCTCTACCCAGAGCTTCACTGCTGTTATCAAATTTAGTCAGACGTAGCATCTTCTGAGTTTCAGGGTCTATGATATCATCCACGAAAGACAGCAAGCTCCTCTTGAAATTCTCCTGTTGCCCCCGGGTAGGCCAATTGAATGATACGTCTAACGTCTGCCTCAAACTCTTGCAAGTTTTCACCTGGTTTCCCATGTCGGGACTTCTGCCTGATACAGCTGTCTTCTATGTTGGTCTCCAAATCGTCTCTCCAGGGCAGCTATCAGTAAGTTATATTTCCCCTGTTGGCTGATGGGAATGGTCTGTAGTAGTTCAGGGCAGATCCACGAAGCACTACCACTAGCGATGTGGCCATTTCTTCGTTATTTCATCCGTTAGTAACAGCAGCGGCTTCAGATTGTCTTTTGTATGGCTTCTGTATTATTCCGGTTCAGCTGCACTAGTATCACGAACCTTCTCGATAGGTGATGATTCATACGGGAATAACGTAGATGTGGCAAGCTTAGTTATATTAGGTAGCACAAAAACATTCGGATGGTCGCTAGCCGTGACAATAGCGCAAGTAAAAGAACTTTGGAAAATTTAGGGTCAACAATGTTAAAACAGTAAAGGTCATCGACGTAGAGTAATAAATCACAATGAACGAAGCAAAACCAGAAGAAAAAAAATTGCCAAGGTAAGATCCACGGGGGACTTCCGGTCACTCACATATCACGAGACAAGCATGCCAGGGTGCAGATTCCAATGTGCTTTTCAACCCCCATCGTGTGCCCCAAGGTTCTGTGCTGGGACCACTGCTGTATTTATTATACATAAATGACCTGACAAATGTTGATATCACTGGTAGGTTCACTATATTTGCTATACTATCTTATGGCTGGGTCAAGACTCTGAAAGTCAATTCGAATTTCTCAGGATATTAGTAAAATAAAGCGGTGGTGCGAGGCAAACTGCTTAAGTTTTAATGTTGGTAAGACAAATGTGTTGTCATTTAGGTGTAATATGGAGAATCTCGAGTTTGGAGGTAACGCCCTGGAAAGTGTTGCAGTAGTAAAGTTTCTGGGTTCGGATCACATTGTCGCGCTCAATAAAAAATTGGCATCAGCATGTTATGCAATCCGACTAGTAAGTCAAAATTTAGGACATTCAATGGCAAGATCTGTGTAGTTCGCCCTCATCGAATCAAATTTAAGATATGGAGTAGCATTCTGGGGTTTTGCTTCCCAGCAACTTCTGAGTTCTGTATTTGTTCTTCAAAAGCGAGCTCTTGAGATATTTATGTAAGTTAAAGCCAAGGGACCATTGTAGACCATATTTTATTCAAGAAAAGATATTAACTTTGACTTGCCTTTTCATAATGGAAACAGTGTCTCTAATCCATAAAAAATATGGTAATTTAGCCGGTCAAAACGATAATAGAACTCGCAATTCCGATAAGTTGAGATTGCCTAGACCAACAAGCACTCTCACAAAGAACTCATTAATATACAATCACTTGCCTAGGGAATGCAGAAGTATTGAAGGTAGCATGCAATTCTCACGTGCTGTGAAGATGTTCTTACAGGGCAAAGCGTATTATAACTTGGTTGACTATTTTGACGATGCTTTTAATTAATGTTAAATTTTTTGTGTTTTACTCTTAGTTTTAAATTTTAAATGGTTTCCTCTGTTATTGAAATGAGGCTGTTCTTTGTGTGTTGACTTCCGTTTTTGTATACGTTGTGTTCTAGGTGTACCTGGACTTACGAGTTTTTGCTCAAGTTTTTGTTTATCTATTTATTTATTTGTTTGTTTGTAAAATAACCTTGAATTCCATTTTATTAACTATAAGTTGACAATAATACAATAATATAGTGAAGTAAGGAAACCAATAATTAATCAGTAAACACATCATGTTGTTTGAAAGTTTGGTTTTCTTTATAGTATGGTTTTGTTAATAGGATTTTTTTTCTTTAAACAATAAAGCATATATTAATTTCTTCTTTAAGCAATAAAGCATATATTCATTCATTCATTCATGAATTTTATATTTAATGTTTATGTGGAGTCTATGTGTAAATGTCATTTAGTGTCTTTAACCAATAATTTTAACTGTGTGACTTTGTGTACTTAAAACTATTTTGTTCTATAAATTGTATTATTTTAAATTATGAATGTGGTAGGTTTTAAGGGCAATCTTAATTTTAAGTTATTTTCTTAATTTTATAATATTTTCTTTTACGCCTTGTTAACAACAATACCAATTGTTAACATACTTTAAGCATCACACAAACATACACACAGTGATGCTGAATTAACAATACCGATTCGCGATAGCCTAATACTTTAGAGAAATCTGTGTAATTCGTATTCGATTTCCAGGAAGCTGACAGGAAAGTTTTGACAGACAACAGACTAGTGGCCGTGACATGCTCCTTTACAAAATCCATCTTGCTTAACGGCATGACTTCTAAGTGTTAAATATTTTATAGGTAAGGATATATATTTTTGCACTTTGTATATGATGAAGGGCAAAATGATTTCTCTATAGTTTGTAACATCAGACCGGTTTTCAGATGTGTATAGTGGATAGAAGAACAGAAAGAGGATTCACAACAGTTCCTCAATAGTTCTCTGAACTAACCTTCTTATTAACCTCGAGGTGATACGCCTAAATCACCTTCACGTTAATAAGAGTGCTTGTGGGAAGAGTGTGTTATATGAGATTAATATCCAATACAACTGAATCGTCTGTATAGCATGATTGAAAGTGGTCTGCAAAGCCGAGGGTTAACAAGATTAGTGACATTCAAAAACCTATTTGCAGATATCCCAGAATCTCCTCTCAATCGGTTGCTCAACTATATTTGAAAATAATAAAATAACAAATCTGTATATTTTATACTCTAGTGTTATTTTAACGAAAACATGGAATTTGGCAACCAGTAACTATTACAATATGAAACGAACCCAAATATTTTTTTGAATTATGATCTTAAATTTTGCACTGGACCAAAATTATATCGTAAGTAGCAGCTTTTTGTAAAAAGTTTGAACCATTATCCGACGTAGCTTTGAATTTTGTTTAGTAAAGAACGTACACCACATATATGAAAATTAAGTTTGATTTTACGATAGTATAGGAAATTAACACACAATAAATAAAAAAACACACACACATATGCACCATATAATGACCGCAATTAAAAACATGTACTTACGGCAATATGAAATGCAATATATTTAGCCCAAAGTTCCGCAGAGTCGGGTTTAGCTAACAGTAGTCTATTGAACTGTTCCGCGCTTTCTGGCGTTTTGGTAGGATCTGCGAGCTCCTTTTCTATCTTAGATATGCGATCTTCTTCTTGTCTTAACAATTCTGCTCTCTCCGCAGGAGATAGTCTCTTCTTTTTCTTCTCTGTAGGGCTCTAAAAATATTATAAAACTATTATTTTTATTTATTTGGATCAAGTACTCCATAGAATAGGATTTCAACTGGTACACTAACACACTAGTCCTCATTCTAATCCACTACATTCTTTGCTGTATTTGGTACATCTAAAAAAATTACGAGCTATTTTTTGCACAATACAAATTCGTGCGTATTTTAGACAGTGAGATTATTTCTGATTTAGTTTTAAAACGCTAAGAAACGTAACTTCGCACTTTAACCGAATTAACATAGTGTATTAATCGCAATGCGGAAGTTGGCAAAATGAAGCAGCCTTAGCCCCGTTTCACACGAGTCCGACATCGGATATCCGACGTCGGATATCCGATTATTTCTAGTTTTCACACCTCTCGGATTAGCACCCGGTTTGAATATTGTTTATTATTGAAAAGTGTTCGTTTGTTCCGTCTACCATGGATCAACAATGCATATTTGCACTAGCGATTCTATATCGCAGGATTCGCCATAAAAAAAGAAGGCAAAGGATTTATTGGGTTAGTTTGGGTTCAAAAAGTTGATCGATGTCATGCAGCAAATCTTCTGTATCTTCTAAATTTATAATTTTATAGAATTTAAATCTGGCCGGTTTAAGATAGAGAAATTCGATTTGTATTTTTAAAGGCCATCTGATACATTTCATTGCTGCCAAAAATGTCCAAATATGTAAAAAAAATTACAGCTAACAGTACTCAAAATTTATATGGCAGAACAGCTCCTAAAAAGTTAAGAGGGAAAGTGCAAACCGTAATTCTGAAACCGTTTGGGTTTTATGACATATCAAAGATGAAAAATTGTCAGTTTTAAAAACGCATCCATGTTGTTTTGAATGGTAATAGAACCGTCTAATATTATGAAATCATAAAGTACTCAATGATACGTTTGAAGACAAGACACACCTTTCTATTTAGTTCCAACATGGCGCTCGTCCGCCATTTTAACCATTGCTATTTGGTACGCCTAAATTTTGTAACAAAGAAATGAGCGCTTTAAAAGTTAGTAAGGTAGGAAGGGGAAACATTAAAGACGCGCACTGTTTTCTCATATACATGCTTTTAATATGACGAACATCATCTATTTTTTTTATACAGCAATGTGTAAAAATGGATTAGATCTTTATTGGCATAAGGAAATTCCAAATGTATTTTCCGTTCACCTTCTTTAGAGATTTCTGCAAAATTTAAAATAATAACAACAAACGTGTTTTCTTTTAGTTTTTACAACCGCAGTTTATACATATTCTTTAGTTTGCATTAAAACTAAAACAATATTATACATTTTACACTTTAAAAATTTGATGATATGTAGCTCGAAAACGAAATGTCGCCGAAAAACATGAGTTGAAAGCCGGTATCAACGTCCCAAAATATAGTTAACTACCTAAAATTTGTTAAAAACGGTGAGCGTAAGTACAAATGCACTTTTAAAGTGTGTTTTCCAATCCTAGCGTTGCACGCCTATGCTCCATAAGCCGAGTTCCAGTTTTTCTGCTATTCGGATTGACTTCGTATATACTATACGATTATGGGTTTGTTTCAAAGACATATAAAAAACAACAAACCGATACGGAAAAAATGCCATGAACAGGGCGGCCAGTTTCTCCAAGACGAGTGGCGGCTACCCGACGTTGTCGGCGTGTGCGGTAAGATTTCGTGACCAATGTGAAGTGGTGAAGTAGTGACATAGGGCCCAGTTTACATAACGTTTCTAGCGAAAAATAGGGTAATTTTTCAGTTTAATAACAATTGGAATTTTCTAAAAAAAAAATCTTCTTTATTTAGACACTTTGAAACGACGCTTTTGACCATTAGAATGTTGCGCAATTGTTTGGCTATCGCACAGCAATGACCCAATGTTCGACTATTGAGGAGCAAAAATGTAAAAATCAGGAAATTTTTGGCATCTGATGCGCAATGTTGCCAAATGTTTCACCTTTTCTTACGGGTTAACTCGATTCGGGGGTGTAACCAAAGATATATAAAAAAACAGTATATGTCTTTGGGTGTAACCAACAAGAACTAACCCGAGCTAACCCAAATTAATGTAAAAAATAAATATGTTTCACTTCACGTTTTTTTTTTGGGCGCAACCAAACAAAACTAACCCAAACTGACGCAAGGCATGCCCAATATAAAAAAAAAGTTGTCAGTCAAGAATGCAAATGTTTTTTAGTTTTTTTTCTTGATCTTGGGCATGTCTTGGGTTAGTTTGGGTTAGTTTTATTTCGTTGCGCCCCCGGAGCGAGCGAAGGACCATGCGTACAACCATTTTTTTACCATTTCAACTCCTCAAGAGTAGAACTTTGGGGCTTTCTTGTATGATAACCAAACAATTGAGGCGTTTTTTGCAAAAACCCCATTTGTCATTTATTACTACTTTCGAGAAAAGTAATATAAAAAGTTATTTAGTCGAACAATAGCTGACTTATAAAAAATTTCATATTTGTGATTTATCAACTATAAAATTAGACACATTTTGCAATAAAAATAATACTTTTTTCCCTTTCGGTTTTTTTGAGGGGGTAATTTTTTTATTCGACATATGGGCTTTTTGCAGAAAATTTTCGTTAATTTCCCGCAAAAACACCATTAGTCACTGACATCTGGGGTTTTTGCTGAAAACTGACCTTGACATATAGGATTTATGCAGAACCACCTATATTTTAACTGCTTCTATCTTCGACTACTGTGATTTTAATGGATTTTTTTCACGCAGGGGACGTAGATAATGAATACATCAACCCATAGATGGCGCAAGTACATTTCCGAAAAAAAATGGACATATGGGGTTTTTGCAAAAAACGCCTGAATTGCGCAACATTTTAATGGCCAAAAACGCCTTTTAAAAGTGTCTAAGTATAGAAGAAAAAACGTTTTTACAAAATTCCAATTGTTGTTACACTGAATTACCAAATATAGATATCACTTCGTCTCTGTTTTGTGTTTTCTGTTTGATTCAAGTTTTGTATTATAAATGTTTATATGTATTATTATAATCTGCACGGTATACTTTAAAGCGAAAAATTTATATTTTGACATGCTCTATTTTCTAATAAATGTAATTTTTCTGTTACGTTATTAAAAACAAGCTGCCGATTTTCCATGATACAGACATACTCTTAGGTGTCATCGGCAACAACGACGCAGGAGCGGTAAGTAATAGTAGGGCTTGCGTACTATTTTATAAGAGGGGAAAGAAGAAGGGGAACAATATTGGCGTGTTCATATTTAGTAAACAAATCGGTCTACTATATGTCTTTGATAACGGATATTGACAAAATTTTGAGAGTCAAAGATTTCAGTTCGTAGGGGGTTATAGTATGTACGGCTTCTGGAAGACGCTCATCTAAATGCAGCTTAACTCGACGTTCCGTTTCAAGGGGGGAATGTAATTATGACAAATATCAAAAATGTTGCAATCGTACGTCCATTTTGAGGCCTATATATGAGATTAATTTGTTTTCATGGACAAAAAAGTACTCACTCATCGCAGAGGAAGAAAGGATACCACAAGTGTGGTGGATAGTTCATTGCACAGACAGGAACAGGGACGTCATTGAGCATGTTAAGAACGTACATCAATTCAATATATAATTACTTCCTTACTTTATATGATTATGATTATGAATTGAAAAGATCTGAATGAATGACTGTGAAAAAATTCACATTTCTTAATTTTTCCCACATTCATTAACGAATGTGTATAAATGTAAGAAAAAATTAATTAAACCAATTAATGAAAACAGAAACTATATATTTACTTACATTATTTTCATCTTCTGATGATGAGTCCTCAACCATAGGCTGCTTTTCATGTACATTAAAAAACGACGAAACTCCAGGTAAAGCGATGGCATCCAAAATCGGCTTTTTACTAATAGTATCCGACTTTTGCGATTGCATCTCGTCTTCCATATCAGTGTCAATCTGTACTTCATTGTTTTCTTCCTGTTCAATTCCGCTATCAGATTCACAAGCAATTTTTTCTTCGTCTACTTCTCCAAATTCTATCTCTTGGGAAAGTTTTTTTCGTTTTCTTTCTGAAACACCGTTTGATTTGATCGTATCAATATTGCTGCGTTTGTTGTCTAGCTTTTCCTTGATTCTGAGAGGCGCTTTATTTTTATTTGAAGACTTGTCTAAATGTAAAAACAATTTTTTACTCATTCCAATAAGAAACATCCTCTGCTTCCTAAAAGACAGATTAAGAAATAGATTTGTGCTTCGCCTTTTAAATATGAAACTAAAAAAAATCTCCATTTAATTACTTGTATCTTAGTAGGTTTAACTAAAGTTTACAGAATAAATATAAGTTGCCCCACTCACTGTCGGAACTTTGATGTATTAAGATCGCGCCCTCTCACCTTTTTCAAGCACGGGTAACGTGTTGTAATAGGTCGCTATTTCGCGCGTTGAACGAACACACATAAATAAGGGGAACACGGTGCCGGAATAAATAGAAATGTAGAAACTATACTGTGATTGCACACCAAAACACAAATTTTATTTAACCCGATCATCGATCAGTCATGCTGTGACATTCCGTTTTGCTCGTTAACTAGAAGTGAATTTCTAGTACGCCCCTGGTACAATTCCTACTTCCGTTCGAAGTACGAACTTTTATTCCGACATTAAATTCGCTTTTATATCCTTCCCTCGTGATATTGAGGGATCCATTTTATTGGTGCGCCGAGAAATGTCCTGCGTGCTGATTTCATTTTTCCAGGCGTGCGACGACGCCGGTTTTGCTCGACAAGAGACTTTCTTTTTCCAGTGAAGCCTTTCCGTTGTATGGTCGATTCATTTAAAATCTGTTTTAAGCCCCGTCATCTACGGTAGATTTTGTCGGCAAACAACGTGGCAATTTCTGTAACGGCCATTTCGATTTGTTTTCGTTAGTTTTGGTGCTGCAGATACGGGAAAAACTCGCCTGGTGACGATTTCCGAATTGGCTTTGTCTGATGATTGGAAGTCATTGTGTGATTGGCGTTTCGTGCGTAGGCTGTTGACCCTCTTGTTAGAAGGTAAGTTTTCTTTATTAATTGCACATGTTTTGCGTTTTTCGTGTCTCTATTAATTGCATTTTCGTATTATTTCGCTTTTCAACGATAATTTAGAAGTTTAATTTATTTGACTTTTCCGTAGCGGTTCAGCCGCGAATTAGAATTGATGTAATGGGGAATTATTGTTTTTATCTATAATTTTAATAATTAATCTTGCAATTAACTTCTAGTGATTCGTGTGGGTAGTCGATTTCAACTATTAATTAGACACTAAACCGGGAAATTCAGTTATTAATAGTTAGGTAATGCAGTTTTGTTTATTATTAGTTTTCGTTCCTAAGGGAAGCCATCAGATCGCGTTATTTAAAGCAGATTACATATTTTCGTTCGTTGTTTACCTTATTGAACTTTATTCTCGGTTTATTAAAATAAAGGTTGATATTAATATTAGGTCGTTCGGACCATTTACTTGCTAAATTTGTCTAGTACGATGTTTTTATTTAAATATATTTTAGTGCTTTTGGTTCATTATGTGGACCGTACTTGAACTTTTCTCCTGAATTATTAAAATTCAGGAAGGGTTATGCTTTATAATTGATAATAATATTGGAAGGTCATTCAGACCACTTATTTGTCAAATTTGTTTAGTATGATTTTTCATTAAAGTTTATTTTAGTGCCTCTGTTCATTATATAGATCATACTTGAACTCTTTTATCAATATGGTATGAATATTATCTGTACCACACTTGGTACAATCTTTTCAATTACATTTATTTATTTATTTTTGTACTATTGCTGTCATTTACTGCATTCAACGATTATATACGTTTATTTTGCTGTGCCGAACTCGGTCCAAATTCTTGGACTGCTTATTTCCTCTTTCTAAAAGGCTGTAATGTTATTTTTAACTGATGATGTCGGCTTCCTTTGGGTGAACTGAACCTTTTTTTGTTTTCTGCATAACTAATATTAAGTTATAGTTGAAATATTTCGATTGCTCTAATATATTATTACGGTGGTGCTCTTTTTCTCATTTATTCTTTGTTTTTTTAACTTTTGGTTCATTTTTGAAATCTGATTTAAAATAATGACGGGACAACCCTGTCTCTTTAATTCGAAATTTGAAATTCTGCTAAATTATTCTTTTGAAAGGAGAGTATATAATAGCAATCGATTCACATATTAGTGTGACTCGTTACTAGGTAATGTTTCCATTCCTAGGGTCCTCCCACCTGGCTGGGATCCAGAAATTCACCCACCCAGTTAGAATTTTTGGAACGTTGTAGTCCACTTAACCGGCGAGATGTGTTGGACGTCGGAGGTTCGCCCACCTGGTTCGACTGATGTGGTTGACCCTACCGGACTAAGGGTCCGGAACGAGCCGCCTGTGTTCACCTGACGGTGTAACTTCGTTGAAAGTTTAGTGATTGTTGATTTTAGCATTAAATTGCTGTTTTTTTTTTAATAACTGTCACTTTTAAGTTAGCACCTTTACCCTTGTAGTACTTGCGCCCGCCTTATCTCTGCGGTTTACGTGATCACGATCCCGCGCGGTAGACCAAACCCAACCACCCAAGTAATACTCAAGCCAACCGTAGCCCAGCTGCGCCTAACTAATTAGGTAGGCTAACAACAGCCCCCTAAGGGCGTCGTACCCTGTTGGCCACGGTCCTGATCGAACAACACCAGGCGAAGCAACAGGCCCTAGTTATACTAGTACTAATGACGTGTTACTATTAGGTTATGCTGTTACAAAAATGTTAATAATGAAATAAAATGTATGATGATGATGATTGTTAGTTGATTAGTTTTTTCTTTGAACTGGCCTACAATTGTCGCTGTCGTATCTTAATTTATACATTAATATTTTTGAATCACTAATTGCAATTCACACATTTTATTATCCTTATGTTTGGCAATTCTTGTTGCTAGTTCTGATCGTTTTCAAATAAAGAGATAGTATTGTATATGCGGCGTGTTTTATTTGGCTCAACAATTTACTTATCGTAACTTTGCAGCTTTACAAGTGATTTGGTGGTGACATTATTTTTAGCGCTTCTTACTGGCAAGGTTTACTTTGGGGAGCGGAGGTAGATCAGCGGTTTGTCGAGAGTGTGGCAACTCAGATTTATTCTGTAAACTTTACTTTAACCAATAACGTATAGAATTGTTAAAATTCGGAAGCCAAAAAATACTTACATACAAACAGATACTTTAAACTTTTTCGCCTCATAATACGAGGTACATCCTTCAAAATCGTTTTCATGTAGTTTGGTAGGCAAATACACCAACTGCTTATTGCCATTGGGGTGTTTTAAAACTGATATGATGCATTCATCTTTTACTAAAAGTTTTTCAGCAATGCCTGAAGCTATTGCATCTATTAAATTTCCATCTTGCAATGAATTGATTTTGCTCGAAACATCTGGTTTCAAACACAAATCAACAAACTGTTTCTCATAGTCACGTGCAATAACCGTTCCTAAGATAGAATCCCCTTCTTTTACTGTTTCTGAAATACAAAAATAATAAAAAATTTCACGTTCTTTCTAGAATTTAATGGAAACAAGTAATTGGACAATTCTAAGAGCGGTATTTAACACAGTCGGTACTCAAAATATTGATATTTCCTTTCTTGCAATGGTCACTTAAAAACAGTTCATTAGCTGATATACTATGTTTCCCTCGATTTTTGATCTGGCAAATTAAGTCTTCAACAATTTTAAAATTATCATATTGGCCTTCCCGCCATGAGTCATCACAGATCGATCGAAAAATGTAATTTTCTGTGGTGTTTTTAACATTCTTTTTTGAGGGTAATTATTTTGTTTGATAGAGGTCGAGGGGGCTTTAAATTAAAGAGGAATTATTTTGATGTATGTTTTGATTAATTTTCTGCTAACCTAAATTACCAGGGCGCTACCTTGATCTTGCCCTTCTACTACCTAATAAGATATTTGCTTCTTTATTAATATTCAAATAAGACAACATGGTAAAACAGGATACAAGTTTATTAATTATAAAAATAAATATGGGAAATATAGAAATGAAATAAAAATCATATCAAAGATATGGATAAGTTAAAGTTACAAGTAGTAGATGAAAGGAATAACTCAATAACATAATTGTTTTGTATTATGCTTGTTGGTTTATAATTTCCATTTTTGACAATACTGTTACGTTTTTCCCGTGTGTTCTGATAAGATTACAACTTTTACTATTTTAAACTAATACTCTCTTTATTCTCTTCCACCGTATGCAATTAAACACACTAAACTATTATCACTTTACAACTAATAGCTCTTTACAATTCAACACTCAATGATTAAGTAACTAACTCGCCGCTATCCGCTATTTATATACAATCTAAAACCTATCACGAATACTCCAGGAGAAGCGAGGCTACTCTATAATATTCTCGTCCAAGGTCTCGAACAAATTCCATAGTTCCTGAATCTTCGCGGCCGCGCGGCGGTGACTCATACGTGGACGCGACAATGTTAGTTCTATAGGGTAGCACAATAACATTCGGATCGTTGCTAGCCATGACATTGTCTCCCTCTTAAACCTGACGGTCCCGATCAGCTACTTCATGTCCGTGATATGCTTTGAGCCTGTCGAGGTGGACAACTTTCAGTTTGCTTCTGGGGCTATGTTGAATTCTATACACTACGTCATTAATTATTTTGATGACTGTATAGGGCCCTTCCCATACTGGCGTTAGTTTGGGAGATCTTCTTTTCTTCCGTTGTGGATTATATAACCAGACTTATCATTCATCTGAAATCCCATAGAGTTAGCTTGGAGATCATATCGAGCTTCATTCGGTCACTGGCAAGACGTTCAAACGGTAGTCCCACATCATTCTGTTTCAACTTTCCACTAGATCTTGTCTGAGGTCCTTAACTGACCAACCTTAAACTTAATTCACCTAATGGGAGTGATTCTGTCTCGTTGGTCTATTCTTTGGCAATGTTTATAATTATCCTCGCATGACCTTCTGGATAAAACATCTGTATTATTATGCCATCTTCCTTCCCTGTGCTTAGCCTAAAAGTTATATTATTTTAACTCTTCCTGACTTGACTTTTAACTGCTGGCTCTCTGGATGGAGATGTAGACCGTAGTTGTACTCGACAGTCTCTGTTAAAATGCCCAGTCCTGCCACATATATAGCACTGATTTAAAAAATTTCGGTTATGTGACCTATCTTCTAGTGGCTCCCGGAGTCTTTGTACTCGACAGTCCCTTTTGAAATCCTGCCCAGTCCTGCCACATCTATAGCATTGATTTATAGCATTTCGGTTACATGGTCTAACTTCCAGTGGCTCGCGGAATCTCTGTACTTGACAGTTCCTTTTGAAATGTCCAGTCTTGCCACATCTATAGCACTGACTAATAGCATTTTGGTTGCATGTTCTAACTTCTAGTGGCTCCCGGAATCTCCCCGTGGCCTGGAATCTGGAAATGGTGAGAGGGTAGCCTTGAAAGGCCACGGCGCGGCACTTAGGTCCCAATGGACCCCCTGTGCGTCCTTCCTAGGTCAACCAATCCATCTAGGCCATCGCTCATCCTAGTGTTGTAAAAAAGGCGGCGATGTTGCCCGAGCAGGCTATTCTGAGAAATGCCATGGTTGGCCATCGTTCTCCCAAAATGGATTCCCTTAGTTCCGAAACAGCGTCGCAATCGCAGAGTAGATGTTCTACTGTTTCGTCCTCCTGTTCACAGCGTCTGCATAGAGGTGTCTCGCATAATCTCATTGTGTGGAAATGTTTCCTTAGCTGGCAGTGTCCAGGCAGAATCCCTACCATGAGTCGTAGGCTCTTCCTTGACATATCCAGGTATGCTTTTGCTGCAGACTCATTAGGGTAGCTTAATAGTATCCTGACCAGTCGACAGTTAGTTGTTTCGTCCCATCTTGCCCTAAAGTCTTCATGGGTGATCTTTTTTCTCATATGCCGGCTCCCATGCTAGCTCCCATAATGTGTGAACCGGCTGCCTTTGTAGCCAATTTATCCGCTGATTTGTTACCTTCGCACTGTGCATGTCCTTTAACCCCCAAATTCTGTTTTTGCGGGCGGCATCCTCCAGTGAAGCCTTAGCAATGCAGTCAGAGCCACCTCCCTTAGATAAATATCTAGGGGAGGCAGGCACAACATTACTTCCATGGCTCTGGTTGGGGTTGTTAGCATAGCTCCCGTTACAGTTAGGCAGGCAGTTATCTGTACCTAACTGAGCATGAGCATTGCGGTTTTTTGTTGACTCTTGGGCCACCAAACTACGGCTCCATAGGCAATCATAGGTCTTATAATGGCAGTATAGATCCACATTACGATCCTGGGTTTCATCCCCCAGGTTTTATCCAAGGTCCTGCGGCACTGTTCATAAGAGATGTATGCCTTCTTTAGTCTTCGTTCTAAATGAAGATTCCAGGTTAATTTAGCATCGAAGGACCCCAAGGTATTTTTCCTCAGATGCAAAATTTAGTTGTGTGTTGAGGAGGGTCGGAGGCCGTAGTGGCTCCATCCTCTTTTTTCTGGTGAAGAGCACCCGTCTTCCTGGGCTTTACAGACAGAGAGTGCTCCCTACACCACTTTTCGACTAAGCGAAGGACACTCTGCATTCGATTGCATCGTCTGCATATGCATTGGTGTAGAATCCATCTGAGTTGAGGCGATGCAAGAGGCTGTCGAGAACAAGGTTCCATAGCAGTGGCGACAGAATGCCTCCCTGCGCGCAGCCTTTGGCAACGATGCGTCTCACTACAGTGTCTTCCACCTTTATTTGCACGCGTCTCTTTGAGAGCGTATTGAAAATCCAGCCACTGACAGCAGTAGGGACGCCCCTGTTTGTTAAGGCAGCATTGATTTTTCCAAAGGTGGTTTTATCAAACGCACCTTCAATATCAGTAAAAACACCTAAGGTGGACTCATTATTGTCCAGCGATTCTCTATCCGGCTCACTGCTGAATGCAAGGCCATGTCGGTCGTTCTTCCCGTAGTGTACGCATGTTGGTTGAGATGTAGCGGTCGGTTGACCTCAAATATCGCTCACACAGCCTCTCCAGAGTTTTAAGCACAAATAATGTTAGGCTGATTGGTCGGTAGGCTTTGGGGATAGTGTAATCCACCCTTCCTGCTTTTGGTATGAACACCACTCTTACTTCTCTCCATCCCTTCGGGATGTAGCGCAGCGCTAGGCACACCTTTACCAAGTCCGGCAGTAACTCGTCCAAGCCCCACTGTAGTAGAGCTGGACGGATGCCGTCAGTACCTGGCGATTTGAAGGGTGAGGAGCTTAGTATTGCCCATCGTATTTTGTCTTCACTGACTATTTGGTTGGCACCTTGCCAGTCCAAATCAGTAGGTTGAGAGTTTGTCTCGTCTGGCCAGTTCCTGTCGTCTGTTACTGACGAACCAGGGAAATGGGTCTGCATAAGCAGTTCAAGGCTCTCTTGTAGGTTAGCGGTCTTAGCGCTCCTCGTGGCCTAAATAACTTCGGATAATTTCTGCAAAATACCGCCCATCTCAGTTAATTCACAACTGTTCGCCAGATTTTCTTCCTGGATTGATACGGCCCTGATTGTTGGCTTAGAGATTTTGCAGGCCGCCTCGATTTCGAGGGCTCTACCCAAAACTTTACGGCTGTTATCAAATTTAGCTAGACGTAACATCTTCTGAGTTTCTGGATCTCTGACACCATCCACTGTTGCTCCCGGGTAGGCTAATTGAATGAGACGTCTAACGTCTGCCTCAAACTCTTGCAGGTTTTCACCAGACTTCTGATGTCGAGACTTTACTTGTGCCTGATACAGTTGTCTGCTGTGGTGGTCTTCAAATCGTTTCTCCAGGGCAGGTAGAAGTATGTCATATTTCCCCTGCTGGCTGATGGGAATGGTCTGTAGTAGTTCCAGGGCAGATCTACGAAGCGCTACCACTAGTGATGTATCCATTTCTTCGTTATTCCAACCGTTGGCAACAGCAGCGGCTTCAAATTGTCTTCTGTACATTGTCCAGGATCTTTGACCGTCATACGTTGGAGGTTTGATATGCTGTCCTATGGCGAATACCCTCTCGGTGAGTCCTTGATTTTTTTAGTCCGGTAACTTCTGCTTGAAGATTTTTCATTTCTTTCTGTACGTTTCCTACTTCTGTTTGTACATTTCTTACTTCTGTTTGTACATTTCCAACTTCTTTTTGTATATTGTCCACTTCTTTTTCAAATTTCTCATTTTGACCGTCCAATATTTTCTGTAATTTTCCTTGCTCGCCTACAATTTCATCCAGCATCCATTTCTGAAGTTGATCCTGCTATATTTGCCTTTTATATTCTTGGTCTTGTAAAATTTTATGAAGCCGGTTCTGTTTGATCTTCAAAAAATTTCTGAAGCCGGTCCTGTTCTATTTGCCTTTTATCTTCTTGATCTTATAAAATTTTCTGAAGCCAGTCCTGTTCTGCTTTCTACGTTCATCCTGTTCCCGTTCCGCTTGCCTTTTATCTTCTTGATCTAGGCTAGTTCTATAGGGTAGCACAAAAACATTCGGATGGTTGCTAGCCGTGACAATATATTCAAAGATCCTGTACATCAGCTTACAATTCTTAAGCCAAATTCCTAAACTGCCCTTAATCAAAAACGCTTTATTTACCACGAAGTTTAAATTTGTTGACAAAGGTTAATAAATTAGATTACTTTAGTGTTATTCTCTGATAAAAACCAGGAATCAAAAAGCTAGAATTAAAAACTGTGTATCTATACATATACAAGATATTCGAAAAACACTAGATAGTCACAAAATCTTTATTTAAGAACAATGTAGAATTAAACACAAGATTGTAATAAAGTGAAAATAAAAATAGATGACACATCATGCAGAAAGAATAAAGAGTACAAAGCTTTCAGTTTCACCAAATATTTCGCTTTTTACAACAATCTGGTGATTGCAGTGGTGAAACAAGGACTAGAATTAACAAAAAAAAAAGAAAGGAACACAAGACACATATAATATTTATAAAAATAATTTGTTTATTAACTCCGATTATAGAATTTCATGCATAAAAACTTACTTGGACACAAAGAAGGTACCGCAATTCCTTTCACATCATGTGGTAATGATACTACACAACCGCCTTGGGGTCCAATTATTTCAACTTTACAGGTCACCTGCTCTCCTGGACTATACTTACAAAAGTTCAACTTTTGTTTTTTGCTGTATCGATATAAATACGTCAACTCAAGTAAATACTGGTTGAATAGATTTATGGTACTCTGAAAAAGAAACATGCGCTTACTCTTTATTACAATAAAATAGATTCTTGTTTATTTGGTCGATTAAACCCATTATAGCAGTAACAATAACTGTAACGTTTTGTCGATCTAAGTTAATTTCCATTACTTAGTGTGTTATCTGCGACTTTCATACTCTATTGTAATTCCCAGTAAAATAAAGATTTTATAATACTCGTATTATGTTAACATTGAAAATTAAATATTTTTTTGACAAATATAGTCAAAAACCTGTAAAATTTGTGTAGCTAAAATAATTGCTATTAAAATGTGTACAAATATTGATGTAATTTGAAACGTTGATTTCGAATATGATCGTACGTAAGCTTTTGTCGCAAAATGAATATAAATGTTTAAGCAAAACGACGTAATAGCTTGAAATAAGTTTATTTAAAAATATACTAATACTAAATACTCTTTTATGACAAAATTATTTCTTAAGATCTTTATACTGTTTTCCTTTACCCTGAAACTTTTTTGGAGTTTTTTCATATAACAGTTTGTGAATCATCTATATACATCATCTTCGTGCCATATTTTTAATATATTTCCTACTGAGCCTAGATTTTCTGCGAAATTGTCCCAGTAAGAGTTCCACAATGCACCTTCACTGAAAAATAGGTTCCTCATTTGAAACATTTTGTTTCAAATCTTTCATCTCTCAGAAGTTGCCGAAGATCTGGACCAACCAAATTGCATTTGTTTAGTTGTGCATCTTGTTAAAAATGAAGGGGAGATAAGTGGACTTTCTTTGAATGAACTAAAAATTTCCGTTACATTTTCTATTGCTACTCTAGTCGGTTACTCTTCACTGATCCCGTGTTGATTCATCCTGGCTGTTATGGTGTATCCTTCTTGCTGTCCAAGAAGCATGAAAAGTACTTTGAAATTACCGTACATGCAATAAGCTTGGTGACAATCTAAAATGTCGTAGTTCAGAATGTCCCACTGACATTTGTTGCCGTTGTGGAATAGTATGTTTTGACACTCCTTTTTGAGGAGTTAATAAAAATTTTCCACTCACCTAAAGACATCGTTACAATAAACAAAATCACTCAGCTCTTCTAAGAAAACTAAATGGGTAAAATTTGCTCCACAATGAGAAAGAGGTACTAGAGCGGTTCTGCATCCGTAGACAAACTCAAAAAAAATCCAATGGTATCCAACTCGACAGAAAAAAAACACATTTATAACTTTTGATGGAAAGTATGAGTTTTTAAGAATGAGCTTCGGGCTCTGTAACGCCTCATCGATATTCCGATGAATGATGAGTAAAGTATTACAGGAATTAAAATCAGAGGCCATTTTCTCTTACCTTGATGACGTAATTATACCTTCCAAAAATATAGGTGATAATTTAGAAAAACTGGACAAAGTGCTAACCCTGTTTAAAAAGCAAAAGTTAACGTTACAACACCAAAATGTAAATTTTTACAAAATACTCTTAACATATTTGAGAAGAGAAATTTCAAAAGGTGTGCGCCCTGACTTCAATAAAGTGAAAACGGTCTTGAATTGTGAAGCGCCTCAAATCTTAAACAGCTAAGTGTTATCGACTTGAAATAATTATTAAATAGAGGCCATATCAGCTTTCGACAGGAGAACCGCGTCTATGGGAACATTACTGGTGGCGTTACAGGTGTAATGGGACACGTCATTATGATAGATTGATTGTCATATTTGCTAGTTGATCAGTGAAATAAAGATCCAAGTTTTTCTCGTTTAAATCTAAAGAAATTTTAATTAGTCTTTAATATAAGTGGGTTTATCAGGTTATTTCCGAAGGTTCATAGAAAAATTGTAATAATAAGGGAATCTCTGACAAGTCTTCTTAAAAAAACGTCCCCTGGATAATGAACAAGAACATGCTTTCAATAAAATGAAACAAATTTTAGCTCAGAGTCCAATTTAAAAAAAATCGATCCAAAACTTCCTATAGAACTTCACACTGACGCCAGTGCTATTCGGTCATTTTTTTACAACATACTACGGGATTACTTCTGGTGGCATATTTTAGTAAGAAATGCACTTACAAACAAAGCAAATACCATTCAGGACTCTAATCTGGGTCCTCTACTGTTTTTGGTAGCAGTTAATGATATATGTCGGGCTGTCAAGCATTCGAATGCATTGTTGTTTGCTGATGACTTCGAGCTATTTGTGGCGATTGCGTCGAAGGATGAGATTATTTGCGACTCAGGCCCAGATTTGCTAGATAGATCTGGCACATTATGTGCATATGTATACTATGTGTACTCAGTTAGCTAGTAAGTATGGTATCTGCAATTGATATATTTGCCGTAGATGCTATACAGGGTGTCCGGAAATAACATCGCCAAATTACAGAAGGTGATTCTAAATAAGAAAACATGAACATTTTTTCATATGAACATGGGTCTGAAACTGCATAGTTTCCAAGATACAGGGTGTCAAACTTTTTATAAAAAATCAGTTTTTTGTTAATATCTTAAATATGATTTTACTGATTTTGTTGAAATTTGGCGGGGTTATCTGTAGTAATAAGGGGCTCATTTAGCCTTAATTAGATTAAAAATATAAAGGCCAGTGGCGTCCCGGAGGGCATCATACCGAATATTATTGACAAAAAAAGTGCGCGCCGCTGACTTTTTCAAACATTTTATATTTTTTTCGTATTAAGCAACTGAAAATACAATAATTTTGATTCTCGATTTGTTTTCGTATCTTGCGTTGTTTTCGATAAAAAAAGTAAAAACCAGTTTATTACATTTCCAAACTTTTTTGATAAAATCGATATTTTTATTTATATCTTAAATATGCTTTTACCAATTTTGTTGAAATTTAATAGTTTAATCTGTAGTAATAGGCGGCTCATTTAGCCTTTACTAGATTAAAAATATAATGTCCAGTGGCGTCCCAGGGGCATCATACCGAATATTATTGACAAAGAAATGTGCGCCACTGACTCTTTTAAACACTTTATAGTTTTTTCGTATTAAACAGCTAAAAAAAACAACATTTTTGTTTCATAATTTGTTTTCGTATCTTGCTTCGTTTTCGAGAAAAAAAAATAAAAACCAGTTTATTACATTTCTTTAGGGCACAAAATTCTACATCAAACGCTGTAATAAACTGTTTTTTTTTCTCGAAAACGAAGCAAGATACGAAAACAAATTAAGAAACAAAAATGTTGAATTTTTAGTTGCTTAATACGAAAAAAATATAAAATGTTTAAAGGAGTCAGTGGCGCACATTTCTTTGTCAATAATATTCGGTATGATGCCCCCCGGGACGCCACTGGACATTCTATTTTTAATCTAATAAAGGCTAAATGAGCCGCCTATTACTACAGATGACTCTATTAAATTTCAACAAAATCGGTAAAGGCATATTTAAGATATAAATAAAAATATCGATTTTATCAAAAAAGTTTGGAAATGTAATAAACCGGTTTTTCCTTTTTTTATCGAAAACGACGCAAGATACGAAAACACCTTAAGAATCAAAATTATTGTATTTTTAGTTGTTTAATACGAAAAAAATATAAAATGTTTGAAAAAGTCAGCGGCGCACACTTTTTTTGTCAATAATATTCGGTATGTTGCCCTCCGGGACGCTACCGGACTTTATACTTTTAATCTAATTAAGGCTAAATGTGCCCCTTATTACTACAGATAACCCTGCCAAATTTCAACAAAATCAGTAAAATTGCTGCTCTTAAAAAAATGGTAAATAACCATGCTCCTTGCATAGTGGTGTCATTTTTCACTAGGCGACGTTATTCTAATTTCTTTATAATGACTATGGTCTAGATGGGGTACACGTTTTGCGGCACTAATTGACGCTATAGCTGCTCATCGCCCCTGTTCAAAAATGATAGGTGATTGAATTTTATTGTTTTTTTTTTAATCAGCATCCAATATCTATACAAATTAGCAAACAGTTTTCAAACAATTTTTCCCTTACAGGCCTGTATAATAGATGTAATATAACTTACTTCAACTGTTTTATCAAAAACGTCATCCAGTCTGATAGACAAACCAATTTCCTTGGTTTTAGGATTCAGATTTTCAATCCTTGCCATCAACAATTGGTATTGTACTAAATCTGGGATTTGTTTTCCAATATACTGAAACAGAAAATAATATGTTTAGTATTTCAGCTAAGGCTTAAGTGGCTTTTACAGTGAAAAATCCCAAAGGAAAATGTTTACTGATGATTCTATTTACAAGTTTTTTTTTTTAAGATTACAATGCTGATTCTGACTATATTTACAATTAATAATTACACTTGCAAAGATTCATATTACGTTTCAAAAGGACAAATACATTTTAAAGAACATTTAGGAAATGTCAAAATTAATAATTTCAATTATAATTGAAAATTAGTTTTAATACTTGATTACAAACAAAGCGATCTTATCGTGCGGGTCCCAAAGGTCACAATTTTCAGTAAAAACTTCATTCGTGGCAGATTTTACGTGTAAAATATGTCAAAGGAATGGCATTTAATGAAAAATGTGACCTTTGGACCCGCACGATAAGACCGTTTTTGACTATATTATAAAAACTATCAAAAGCGAGACATTATCTATGTATAATGTATAATAATCTAGTCCAACGATTCAAATGACTCTGGTAAATTACGGGATCTACGTTCAGTTTATCTCTTCATCAACTTGAAGCTTTACATCTACAGTAGATGACACTCTGTTATGCGTCCTGCAAAAATCTTATTGATAGATCTACCTACCAAATAATTCAAAAAATGCACAACTTTCCATTGATATTTTATAAAGTTTCTGACATTAATTACAATCATATTGAGCTGAGATTATAGTTTTTTTTTGCAGAATATTTATCAGATCTTTTAGACAACTCTGAAACTTTAATACAAATGGCTAAAGAGTTGCCTTTTTAGCCTCTATTAGAGACAGGAACTATTCCGAGCTTGACTGTCTGAGGTGTTCTTATAGCCACGTCAATCAAGATTGATGCTTCTGATCTACCCCGATTTTTAACACATACGAGGATGTCTGGAATTAGGTTAGCATTGCTGGGTGCAGGTATGTTGTGTGTTGTGTCTATATACCTCCAAATTCGACCACTGAGTGCTATCGGTCTTTTTGTAACAGTTGCGAATCTCTACGGAACAAGTATATTCAAATAACAGATGTTTAAAATATGACGACCTTAACCTTCCTCTGGTCCGGTGAACCCTTGAGGATGCCTCATTGGTCCCAACGGAATTTCACTCACAGTCTGCCTAGATTCGCATCGACACAATGTATTTTCTTGAATTGCAGCAGCTGAATTCGGTTCAGAACTGCCTCGGTAGAACACTTGATCTGATCTTCGCTCATAACCTGGATCGTTTTTCTGTTTCGGCGTGCTGTCTTCCACTGCTGGCAATAGATAATTATCATACTGCCAGGGAAGCACATTTTCGCTTATGACCTCTCAAGATTTTGAAAGGCAGGTGCATGGTTGAGGTTTATCAGTTTCGTAAAGCCAGTTACTCCGAACTGAATCAATTTTATGAGATTGACTGGTCCTTCATATCGACTATTGACGATATTGACGCAATGATTTGTCGCTTCTATGAGCTGATCTTGGAGAGCATAGATCGTTTTATAATAATAATAATAAGATGCTTTATTGTCAGAAAATTTTACAATTTGCAGAGAGGCTAGAGCTAGAGTACAAAACATAAAAAACATATATACAATAAAAAGAAAAACCTTACTATACCTACAGAACTTTATACAATTGTGCAAATTGTACGTGATCAAAATATTATATAAAATATTAAATATCAAAATATTTAACATCAAATCCTAAACACTAAACACCAAACATTAAATCATTAAACCAGTGTGTAAGATGCTCAAAATTAAGTATTAAATAAAAAAGTCGTTGACTGCGTATAAGGCTCTCTCCAGTAAGTATGACCTCAAAGCTCTGCGAAATGCGGGAAAAGATGTTGTTGACTTCATTTCAAATGGCAGATAATTGTACACTTTTTTGCATTGTACAGTATAGAGCTTTAAACTAACTCTGAGCCTGGGGTTGGCAGATAAAGATCATGATCGGTATTCCCAAGTGGATAGTTGTGAGATGGCCTATCTGGAATAGCAGATATGTGCTTGCGGATTAAGCAGACGGATTCAAATACGAATAAAGAAGGAAGAGTTCATGTTTTAAATCTTTTAAAGAAATCCTGGCAGTGAGTTCTACTGTTTAGTCTCAGTGAGTATCGAACAACTCTCTTTTGTATTTTGAAAATACGCTCAAATTAAGTCACACAACACGTACCCCAGAATGGAAGGGAGTATCGAAGGTGCGACTCAAAAAGGGCTTAATAGACTGTTCTAGCAGTTGACATGTTAGGCTCCGTGGACACAATTCTTAGCGCAAAACAGGCAGAACAGAAATGCTTATTCCGCTACACTAAATTTATACATTCAATATTCAATTGCAAATTATTCTCGATATTTAATATTTAAATCGCCAGTGACCTCTATTCACGAATGGGTTTATTTCGTGCGGACAGCGATTTTATGAGTGCTATAGATCACGCTCAAAAGTTAGTGCGGTGCTTATGGAGAACGGCGTTGCCAACTTAACGTATTACTTGATTTTAGATTCGTTTCTGCAGGCAGTTAAATAAAAGCATAATTTCTTAAATTTCTTAAGCGGAAGGTATTTTTTTATATGTACAATAAAATTAATAGAAATTATTATATTGAAAATTATTTATAGCAATTTACCAAGACAAAAAAGTAGGTTTCGTTAAAAAAATAATTACAGGTAACATTTTATTATATTATATAGAATTTATATACAAGATATGAAAAAAAGTACGGTATTTTACAAAATTTTATTTACTTTTACCTGTCTGTCTGTCTGTCTATCTGTTTGTATGTCTATCTGTAATAAAATCTTGCAAGTTGAATTAGAAGTACTTCTATATGACTAAATGACCGATTGACTTTAAGGGTAGGGGAGGGGGGCACTACTTAAAGTATGTCCGATTTTGTTTCAAATTGGTATATGGGGGTTTTCTGGGACAAGGAATATAAATTTTTCATTAGATTTTCAAAATTCAAAATGACCGATTTTGGGTTAAATCTAGCAAGTCAATTTTAGCTAACTTCTACATATCCCATTGGCTTCAAATTTGGTAAGCGTTTGTAGTTCCACTGAAAATACAAAACTATGGTGCTGCTTACACTCCCCCCCCCCCCCCTTCAAGGCTGGTGGTGGGGGCACAACTTAAAGTATGTCCGATTTCGTTTAAAACTGGTATGTGCAGGGAGTTTTTGGGGACAAAGAATATGAATTTCTTATCAGAGTTTGAAAACTCAAAATGGCGGATTCGAAATGGCCGGCGATTTGGGGTTAAATCTTGCAAGTCTATTTTAGCTGACTTCTACATATCCCACGCAGTTCCAATGAAAATACAAAACTATGGTGTGTTGCTTACACTCCCCCCCCCCCCCCCCCCCCCCCCTTCAAAGCTAGTGGCGGGGGCACAACTCAAAGTATGTCCGATTTCGTTTAAAATTGGTATATGGGGATTTTTGGGGACAAGGAATATGACTTTTTTTATCAGATTTTTAAGATTCAAAATGGCCGATTTTCAGACCTGTGGGTCTGTCTGTCTGTATTTAATCATATCTTGCAAGCTAAATTAGAACTACTTCTAATTGTCCGATTTATTTCAGATTTGGCTCCCGTGACAATACAATATATATTTTTTACTTATCAAAAATCAAAATGGCGGATATAAAATGGCAAAGTTTGTTATTTTTAAGAATTCATGACCACCATCGATCTGTAAAACATATAACAAAACTCGCGATACTGTTTTTATCATCAACTTTCTTTTTTTAAATACGCACGTAATTTTTTTTATCTTTTTTATATGATATTGGCGTTATTAATATATTATAGAATTTTTAATGTTTTTATTTTTTTCTTTTTTTTTAATTGTTTACTATTCTTTGGCGTAATTTTGAATAGTTCCAGTTAATTAATTTTAATTAAAGTTCGTATTTAAAAAAAAAGTTGATGAGGAGCATGGAATCCGGCGTTTCGTCTTGAAGGTGTCATCAACTTTTTTTAAATATTGACTTTAATTAAATTTAATTAATCTAAACTGTTCAAAATTACGCCAAAGCAAATGACAAAAAAAAGGAAAAAAAATTAAAAAAAATTATGTGTCAGCTTTATAAGCACACAACTGAAAAAAATGTTAGGAATTGAGTTTTTATTTTTTAAGCTTTTTTTCCCTCTAGCTATACTGGAACATGCTTAATTAAAGTGGTGTTTCACTTTGGTTTCCATTTCATTTGATTTTTAATTTTTTTCTGACACTACCCTCGCTAAAGAAGTTTCACTTCAATAAAAGAAAATTAAGAATACATATGCATACTAATAACGCCAATATCATCTGAAACACGATAACAAAATTAGTTCATATATAATAAAAGAAAATTGATGATGACTCCTTGAAGACGAAACGTCGGGTTCCAAACTGAATACCACCATTGAATATAGCGGAAAAGGTGGCAATGCAAAAGTGCAATTCAATTTGAAATCCGTTTTTAAATAATCCCAGGAAATAAATAAAACGATTTTTCACAGTTTCGGTTTTTTCCGGATATCTCCGGAAATATTCGGGATTTTAAAACTAAACGGCATATTGTTAGGCACCTAAATGCGAATTTTGCTCTAATTTGATCGATACTGTATCTCTTAAGGTTTTCGAGATCTCCAGATATAGACTCGAATTCGAGCCACCCTGTACACCTACTATGAAAATATTAATCATTAATAATGCTTAACCATAAAAATACTTTTATAAATAATTATCAACGTTCCATACGTTATTAAAAGGCGGCCGAGTTGGCAACGATGCATAGTTATTTCCCATAAGAAAAGCATTGCCATAAGGCGCCACGCTAACTTTTGAGCGTGAACAGAACTATAGTACTCTATTTAGTACCTACAATTCGTGAATTTATTTTACTTAGATTATTACTATATTTAATATGGAGTATTTTTATTACTTTGCGCTACGTGGTTTCTAGTGTTGATCACATGTTATAAATTAGCCAATAAAACATCGGCAAACATAATTTTGTCCAACGTCATCGACCGGATCAGTGCTGTTAATCTTGAAATATTTAATTCATATTGCAATATTTTTAACTACTTAATTCTTTCACTTTTAAATATATAATTAATATTTGTTTATGATTCGCTTAGTACTATTTAACTAAAGCAAGAATTTAGCATTTTTATATTCCAGTTTTAATTAGATTACATCTTCAATATTTTTTAATTATTGTCGTGACCTTTTGGATAATATTACTGATTTATTGGTGAATATTTGCTGTTTTCATTAATCACATTCGTGTAATTTGAAAGAAGCTTAGTCCAAATTTAGGGAGATCGTAATTATTTTATCGTTCAGTGGTCACGCACATTTTTTTACGTATTTTCATTCAGATTGAACAGTATTATTTGGATTAATTCTCGGGGTAAATTCTATATATTCCTGCAAAGTTAGTTCATTGAATTTTCAGTAGAATTTCTCCGAATTTTCCCTCATAGTATTGCTGGTTTTAATTTTTTTTTCTTTTCAGGTTCATTTGATTAAATTTTCAATTTATTTGTTACATCAAGCATAATATAACTATTAGCATTCACTTTGTCTAGTCTCAATCCTGATATACCGACATTATTTTGCATTTATGAGAGGTTAATCTCACATATGTAAATTTATCTGGTTTATCTTTTATCTAAATTTCTATCTCGGATGCGAGGTAGTGATTATATTATCTTTATCTTTAATTAAATTGAGGTGCAATTGCGCTCAGTTTAAGTTTATGTGCCAAGGACCTAAATAAAAGTAATAGTACCTACTTATTTTGAGTCATGAGGCTCATTGTTAGAGGTTGTACCCCTACTTATCTATTTATTATCAGATTTAAAATTACCTTTTATTTAAATTTTACCGAGAGTCACTGATTTTAAACGTCATTCCATTATTTTCTTTTGAATTTCATATTTTAATCATCATTTTCTTTTGAATTTTATATTTTTTTGTGTCTAGTTTATGGCTTTGCATCGAGTGCATTTAGCCACTACAATAACTTAAATTTAAAACTCAAATGAAACATTCCATCATTCATACCAAATATAACACCAAAATAAAAATTGAGAAGAGACAAAATTATAGGATAGAACTGGGACACACGCTTCAGAAAATGAAATCTTGAGTAACAGTAATTATTTATAATTTTTGCTCATTGTCTGCTCAACTCAAATAGTAATTTGACTTTCTGATTATATCTGCTTTTACCAGTAAATTTTCAATCTGTAGACTGCTTCATCATATGTTTAACATTGTCACTGATGTTCACATGATATTTCCTTGCGTTTTATTTAATTAACGATATACATTGGTCTAAGACTAGTTTATTTCCTATTTCATGTCATGATTGCTTGAAGAAAACATCTTGCTTGTCAAGCAGCAGGTGTTCGTCCACTTGCTGTACTGAACCACTCTGAGGGAACAAGTATTGGAACCAAATAAGTCCTCGATAAACCCAACAGATACTAACTTGGAAACAGGTAGAAACGGTTCCAGTAGAGGTCCCAAGACCAATCTTGTATTGTAACATTTCATATTTCTTTTTAATTTTTTTACATTAATTTTAATTCTCATTACTAAGTCAATTTATTCATCAAATAAACTCCATTTCAAATAATTTCATAAATCATATTTGTATTCTCATTTACTTATATAATTAACATATTGATTGTTTTAAAATTTTCCCCTTTTAATTTACCGCGGGACAGAGGTCTGCGAGGCATTGCGAATTGTGAGTGCAAATTTCTGATATATTTACCTTTATATTTATTTATATTTAAGTATTCATATTCAGTTCGCATTGTCTCTAGGAACTCTGGCGCCCACAAAAAAATTACCGTTAATAAGTGAAACAACTTACGCCTGAGAATAACCATAAAAAAAGGAAACGAGTCTCAAAACGAACATCATTTATTAAAAAAAATTCTTATGGTTATGAAAAGTAGTATACAGTTGGCGACAGGGTTGCCAGATTAGGGGATTTTCCCAAAAAATTAGGGGATTTATTTTTCTTTGGGGTATTTTTCGGGGATATTTTATTCTGGGGATTTCTACTGGGGAAATAATATTTACCTGGGGAAAACGGGGGGATTTTAAGTTTGACGCGACTCGATTCAAATCTGATCTCTTAAATCACAAAATCAGATAAAAACACACAAATCCAATTATTCTGATCATAAAATGTAAAAAATATATATATTTTATTAATTTTTATGTCCGAGGTACGCGCTGACGCCATCTAAAGTTGCGGTATAAAAATATTTAATCCACCAAGTGATTTTATATAATTTTAAAGAAATTTATGGTTATTTAACTTTAGGGAAATAATATAATCTTAGGTTAGTTTGGGTTAATCAGTTCAAGAAATATTATATTTTTGAAGTGCAAACGCCTTTAGGCCCGTTTACACCATAATCGACTATGCATAAATATGTATTATACCGGTCCGTATACTTATACTCGTTTTCGACAAAAACCTTCAAGTGAAGTGGTGGATAATGGTGCTAGACGTATCGGGTTCGATGCCCGAAGCCTTCTTTCAAGAAACTTTTTTCTTATTTTTATTTAGCTTTTAATATCGCTTTATTGGAGTTTTCACTCCTGTCGTACGGTCTTAAGCACACACCTTCTCTTTTTTAATCTTGTTTTTTACTGTTGGTTATAATTTCTCGTTCATTTGAAAAATAAAAAAAATCCTGGACAAAGCAGCTTTTATTTGCATTAAATATTTTCTAGATCTTGAGGCTTTATTTGTAACAGAGCTTATTTTGGGGGTATTTTAGAGGTATGGGGAATAGTATATTATTTTATATGGAGGAAAAGTGATACTTTTCATGGCGCGCTCGTGTTTAACAGCCGAACGGAGTGAGGCTGGTAATAGAGAGCAAGCCATGAAAAGTAACTTTTCCTCCAAATAAAATATGCTGTTTTTTCTTCAAATGTCGACAAATTAATGCAAGAACATCTCTTTTTAATACTAATAATATATAATTATTATTAAAGATAAATGGGTTCGCAAGGCGGCTTAGACCACGGTCGTAGGTGGCCTTGCTTAGACCGATGTCGGTGAATATAACATAAAGCTGTCAGTGGACACTGTCATCAATAATTATTTTTTAAAAGATTGCGTTTTAATTCCGTATTGATAAGCAGTTATTGAGTAAGTTCGATTAAATAATAACCAATTTGTTCCTAAATTAGTGATTTTTAGAAATGCAGTCACAAATTGAGTGATAAATACAAATTGTAGTTTAATAAATCTTGAGTTGTTGACGCTTATTTTGTTGTCTGTTTGTATTGTATCTATGTTGCTATGACAACACTTTTACCTCCGCCGGCGGAAAAGTGAAAAGTAAAGCTCCGGCGGAGGAAAAACGAAACTTCACGGCCGCCTACACAGTCGAGTAATGACGGATTTACTGACGTTTGAAGAAAAAATATTTTAGCCACGAAAAATTATTAAATTCCAGGAATAACATATCTTAATCTACGAAAACAACAAAATTATTTTTTGGGGGATTTTTTTCAAAAAGTCCTAAATTTGAGGGATTTTTAAATTTCGACTGGGGAAATCGAGCCAAACGGTCTGGCAACCCTGGTTGGCGAACAACTAGTATTGCGCTACATTAAGTGCAAGTCCCACTTTAAATGGTTGTCCACAGCAAACCCCTAGAATTTTACAGATTCAACGACGTCAATAGTGGTGTTATTAAGTACAAAAGATTGCAACGTACTTTTATATGACAAAACTTTAGTTTTAGCTACCGATCTATCTAAGGCATTTAACAGCGTTTGTCATCGGCTTCTAGTTAGGAAACTCTCAGAGATTGGAGTCACGGGTCGCTACTTAGCATGGATCGGTTCCTATTTCTTTGAGCGTCGTCAATGTGTGGTGGTTTGTGGACGTCCTTCACGCGAGATTTGCGTAACATATGGAGTGTCTCAGGGTTCACACATTGGACCGGTACTCTTCTTGTTGTTCGTTAACGATGTCATGTTTCCGCGCGTTCTATTATATGCGGACGACTTGAAGTTCTACAACACCGTCGCGTCGGTCCCTGTCATGCAAATGGTTTACAGACCTCAATGAATTCGCGTGCTGGTGCTCTTTCAACTTTTTGAAAATTAACGTTTATAAGTGCAAGTCTATTAGCTTTTACAGATGTACAAGTACAGTTGTGATCTGGTTTGACATTTGATTGTAAGCTGTCCTTTAATCGACCTATGGATGGTATTGTTCTCAAGGGTTTTGAAGGGTAACGCAAAATTTATTAATGACACTAAAGACTAAAGCACTAATGTGTCTATAAAACTCTCTGGTCCTTAGCATCCTCGAATGTTGCTCAGTTGTTTGGTCTCCTCAGTCCTCATTATGGCGTCCACAGGAACAGACTTGAGCAAGTGTAAAATAGACTCGTAAAGTATATCTATTATGCAAACATGGTTACCCCTCCTTTGGACTCACCTATGAGACAAAGCTAATGCTGTGCGGTATGAAGAGTCTCGAATATAGAAGGAATAATGCACTGCTTCTCTTCTCAATTAAACTTCTGAACAACATGGTTGACTGCCCCCAATTGTTGGAGTTGCTTCTTTTATTTGTCCAAGTCAGACGTATAAGGCAGCGGCATCTATTTTATGAACCTTTACATAAATGGCCTCAGTGCCTTTGTTGACAGAATGATGTGCGACTACAATTGACTCTATTCCGACTGTGATATTTTTAATATTTCTTTACCAAAGTTGAAGTTACCCATCAAATATTGTTCGGTTTAGGGTTACATTCTGTATTCTGTTCGTTTTTTATTTTACTGTTTATACCATTTGCAATGCTTTGTTTTGGTTGATGTATTTTTTATTGTATCATTTGGAAGTTTTATGTTGTTCCGTAGTGTATTGTTTGTTTAAATAAATAAATAAATAAATAAACAAATTGTTATTTCTTTGTTTACACACCTTTAGTTCGATATTCCGAATTAACAAAATCACTCGTTATTTTTGGTTGTCCAGTCTTATATTTAACTGGCCCTCACAATAAGATCGTTTACCCCTAGTCGAAATCGTACTTACTTAATATTTCCTCTTTTATCGAAGTAATTTCTTATTTTCATAGCATTTCCATTAACGAATATCTATCCTTTGTTTTTATCACTAAGTAACAGTAAACATATTTACTAATATATTTTTCTTGTGATTTTGATATTTGAACATAGTTTGATATATTTTTTCTAATTTCTTTCTATTACCTCAAATGGGTTTCGGCCAAGGTAACAAGAGCAAGACTAAACTTCGTGGACAATAAAGCGCTTTTTATTAATTAATGCATAATATTTAAATTTCTATTCATTCAAAAATTGTGATCATAAAATGGGATCGAACTCAATGCTAAACCTATATCAATTTCACATGCTTAGATTTAAAAATCTCCATAATTAAATTAGGAATATATTCAAAAACGTAAAACAAACTGTTTTTTACAAATAAAATATTAACTGAGTGAATCAAAGATTCACGAGATTCAGTGATTATCTCAAATATTGAGAACATTTTACAAATTATTCCAAATAATTTTTTTTTTTGTACTCGTACCTTTTTGGTTATCAGAACTCGATCTGCAAAATCTTGAATAAGCGGCCACACATAAATACCCTCATCTGAAGTAGACTGGTATGAACATCTAATGATATTACCAACCCTTAAAGTGTTTAACGTAGGTACTTTGCTGTTCTGCATGGCTGACCCTTCTCGTCTAGAAAATATTTGAGGTTTTATTCCGCCAACGTACATTAGATCAGATATTTTGGCACCTGGAGGAAACGTATCTAAAAAAATGCTTATTTCAAAAATTTATAATCACCAATGCTCAAAGTGCAAATTTATTCCTTAATGTTGAAGTTATTGGTAATTAATGAAAGTTTATTAAAATCACTATTTTAGCGCCACCATCGTCGACTCGTTATGAAGATTGCATTTCCAGCTGCAGAAGATAAAAATTACCATAGTCACCAATTTCTTTAAAACTTGATCTTTGATCTAACTTAAAAAATAAACAGTTGAACAAGAAAAATATTTATAATCAACTCAACTAACCCAAACTAACCAGAACTTTTTATTGTTTACTATTACCAAACTTTCTACTGTATTACTAATCAATTTAATTTTTAAATGTCTAGCTTTCGACAAAGGGGACAGATTTGTCTTCGAAACGTAGGTTCTTTCAGCTTGATTAGGTTTACACCCAGACATCCTGAGGCCAGGACCAAAGAGATTATGTTCTATTCTATTCAATCTTCTACCATTAATTTAAATTTCAAGTGAAAGTAGAAGTAAATAGTTAGCCTAAAAGATGAATCCTCCATAACAATATAGGACCCATCTACAAATTATTCATGAAACTCAACTATTGTTTTGGTTAGAATAGACTGCATAGACACGTTTTCAGGTTTAAGGTAATGTCAAAAAAAGTACAATGACTCAAGTTAAACCAGAAAATTAGACTTACTTTTTACAGCTTTGCAAAGGCTTAGATTAGAACTCAAGTGGGCATTAGGGATGAATCCGCTTCCATGAGTATTCTCTATTTGTATATTGATACCCTCTTCCGTAACCGACTTAACGATACCACCATATCTTCCGCCCACATTTGGTATAGAAGATTTAACATGAGGTCGGAATAAATTTAGGTAAAGATGTGTAGGTTCAACTCTATAAACATAAACGTTCACCTACAAATAACATTCATTACTGAAACGATTACTGCTGTCATATTAAATGCAAAATAATAATATGCTTTGCTTACCACTTGACCTATAAAAAAAAATCTGGACAGGTTAGTAGTTTCATTTCCCATTCCTTTCTGATTAATCCATCCCTTAACATTTCCATAAAACACAATTAAAACTCCAGTTTCAGAAATTTTTGAAACTACTCCAGCGTATTTCCTACCAATTTCCGCATCTTCAATTCTTATCAGACAGTCGTCATTCTCAACAAGTGCTGGTTTTAGTGTAAATAAAACTTTTTCATCTTCTACACTTAATACTCTAGAAATATTATAGCTCTTATTATTATTAAAGTTCTCAAAAAATTTGCATATGGGAAAAATCTATTTTCGCCATATGAAAGACTTCTAAGAGTGATACATTTTAAATAAGAAATGTATTTATTATTATGTGAATTTATGTAGCCGAACCAAAACATGCTAAGGCCTGTTCTGGAATCTATATCTAACATAGGTATCTGTAGTTCAAACAGAAATTTCAAAAGTTAATTTCTAACATTCTATAAAGCAAAACTACTAAAAATAGATAGTTGACAGACTTCAAAGTGGTGAATGAGGAATTTAAATATTAACACATTTTAATATCCACACTCACATCTAGATATAACTTGCTTTATTTGCTTTCTGATTGCGACACATCAGAGCTACTTATTATGAGAAAGGTCGATTCACAGAGCATTAAATAGATTGTAATGGAATATATGCTTATTCCGCTACACTAAAATTTCAATTCAATTGCGAATGATTTTCGATATTTAATATTTAAGTCGCCAGTGACATCTATTCACGAATAGGTTTATTTCGTGTGGTTAGCGATTTTAGGAGCGCAGTACGCTATTTTATACCTACAATTCATGAATTTAATTTACTATAGATTACTATATTTAATATAGAGTATTTTTATTACTTCGCGCTATGTGGTTAATAGTGCTAATGACATGTTATAAACTAGCCAATAAAACATCGGCATACATAATTTTGTCCAACGTCTTGAATTTTGAATACGAGATCTTTTATCTTGTGTTGAGACGTTGACGGGTAAGTGTTGGTTTTTAATCTTGAAATATTTAATTCATCTTGCAATATATTTAACTAATTCTTTCATTTTTAAATACATAATTAATTTTGTTTATGATTCGTTTAGTCTTATTTGACTAAAGCAAGAATTTAGCATTGTTATATTCCACTTTTAATTAGCTTACATCTTCAATATTTTTTAAATTATTGTCGTGACCTTTTTGGGTAATAATACCGATTTATTGGTGAATATTTGCGTCTCTTAATCTCTTAATGAATCAAATTCATGTAATTTCAAAGAGGCTTAGTCCAAATTTAAGAAGAACGTAATTATTTTATCGTTCAGTGGTCGCGCACATTTTTTACGTATTTTCATTCAAATTGGACATTATTATTTGGGTTAATTCTCGGAGTAAATTTCTATATATTCTTGCACAGTTAGTAAATTAAATTTTCAGTAGAATTTCTCCGAATTTTCCCTCAAAGTATCACTGGTTTTAATTTTTTTTCTTTTCAGGCTCATTTAATTAAATTTTCAATTTATTTGTTACATCAAGCATATAATTATTAGCACTTGCCCTGTCTAGTCTCAATCCTGATGTACCGACACTATTTTGCATTTATGAGAGTTTAATCTCACATATGTAAATTTATCTCGTTTTTATCTTTTATCTTAATTTCTATCTCGATGCGAGATAGTGATTATATTATCTTTATCTTTAATTGAATTGAGGCGCAATTGCGCTCAGTTTTCGTTTATGTGCCAAGGGCCTAAGTAAAGTCATAGTACTTACTTATTTTAAGTTATAAGACTCATTATTAGAGGTTGTACCTATACATATTCCTCTGTTTATTATCAAATTTTAAGTTTCCTTTTATTTAAATTTACCGAGAGTCACTGCAATGGAACGTCATTTCATTATTTTCTTTTGAATTTTGTATTTCAATAATCATTTTCTTATGAATTTTATATTTTAAAGTAAAGAAAAGGATATCTTGAGTAACAGTTGTTATTTATAATTTTTGCTTGCTGTCTGCTCAACTTAACATTGTAATTTAAGTTTTTGATTATATCTGCTTTTACTAGTGAATTTTCAATTTGAGATTGCCTCATCATATTATGTTAACATTGTCACTGAAGTTGACATGATATTTCCTTGAATATTATTTAATTAGCAATATACATTGGTCTCAGACTAGTTTATTTTTCCTTTCATGTTATAAATCTGCACGACCGATCACGACTGTTTGAAGAAAACACATTGCTGTACCAAACAAATCGGAGGGAACCAATACTTTGTGAACCAAATAAGTCCTCGATAAACCCAACAGATACTAACTTGGGAACAGGCAGAAACGGTTCCAGTGGAGGTCCCAATACAAATTCAAATTCAAAACAAGCTTTATTATCCAAAGTAAATAATTTCACCTACTGACAAAGCAAAAAAAAATAATGTGAGGAACAATAAAATCGTCAAATTAGCAAAAGCATTATAGTCAACCGTACAAAGCACTAAAATCAGAAGACAAAACATCCAACCTAAGATTACACGTTATATAAAATTAGAAACAGACAATTAAAACCAACACATGATTAAAAACCTATGGAACAAATAAAAATTAAAAATCACAGCTCCAAGTAATCAGTCCAAAATTCAGACATGTTGTAATATGCCCTACCCAACAACAACCTTTTCACCTCTCTTTTAAATTTGATTTTACTTTCAATTTTCTTTAGTTTTAGAGGAAGGCGATTAAACATTTTTTTACTTGAATAAAATAGTGAATTTTTTGTTAGTGCTGAATGAGGTATAGGTAATGGTACAAAATGGGATGATCTGGTAGAGTTTACTGTACTTCCTGAAGTAATAGAATGGCTATACTTTAACTGGATCAAACAACATGTCTCCAGAATGAACAGAGAGCAGATAGTTAAAATCTTTCGAAATTAAAAAAATTGTCTGCAAGATTAAAATGCATTGATTCCACACAAATATCTAAGTGCTCTCTTCTGCAAGACGAACAGTGATTGAAAAAGATAACTGCTGGATGAACCCCAAAAACAGATGCCATAACGGCGGTGAGCCTCGACCAAAGCAAAATAAACCCCCCTGGCTATTCCTTTACCCAACTCATAAGCCACGATTCTCACTGCGTAACAGCCACGTGCGACCCGCTTAGAGGTTTCCAATATGTGGGAGGAAAATTTGAGGTTTCCATCGATATACAACCCCAAGAACTTATGCACCCCCTGGACTTCAAGAGGCTCTGAGCTCAGGGTGCAATCTGGGTGGGTACATTTAAAAGACACGATGTTGGTCTTTCCCACATTCAGCCTTAAACCGTTGCTCCTACACCAGGCTTCAAGAATTTCCATATCAAAGCATATATCTCCATGAAGATCATCTGCTGACTTATTGTGCCACAAAATTGTGGTGTCATCGGCGAACATGGTAAATTTTCCCGATATGCCGATATTAGGAAGGTCATTGACATAAAGCAGGAATAATAGAGGCTCCAATACAGAGCCCTGCGGCACACCAGAAGATATTGGATTTACCCTAGATGTATTACCCTCCCCGATAAGTAGGATGAAAACCATTGCAATGAAGCACCTCGGAACCCATAATACTCAAGATTTCGCAACAGTATTCCATGATCAACACAATCGAAAGCCTTCGTAAGATCACAGAAGACTGTCGCAGCCACATCTCCACCATCCAACCGCAAGTATAGCTCCCGAAGGAAAGAGAATACTGCGTCATTTGTGCCTCTTGCATTCCGAAAGCCAAACTGATTTGGGGACAGAATGTTGTGCCTTTCAAGAAATTTAAGCCTTCGGCACTTTACCAGTCTCTCAACTATCTTTGAGACTGCAGAGAGCAGACAAATCGGCCGAAAATTAGAGGGGATCCCAAATCTCCACCCTTGTAAATAGGAATCACCTTGCACAACTTTAAGCTGTCAGGAAATACACCAGAGCACAAATGGATCGATTTATGGCCTCTGCCAGAACGGCTAAAGCCGTATCTGGAAGTGACGTTAACACTTTCACTGAATTGTCATCCCATCCCGGCGCATTTCTGTTTTTTATAGAACGTAATTCTGCCTTGATTTCCTCCAAGTCAGTGGGAATAAATAAAAATGATGCTGCATTGCAGGCACCCATACATCGGAAGGGGTTGCCACTGACAGATGATGAAATATCGACGCTTATGCTTGACGCGATCGAAGTGAATCGGCATTCAGTTCAGAAGCAGTGCAACGTCTCCTCTGATCAGTCTGATCCCGCACCACACACCAGCTCTCCTTCTGTATATTATCAGCATTAGTTAGTCGATCATTAAAGTATTTCTTTTTTGCAAGTCTGATAGTTTTTTGTACAAGCCTCTGTACTTATTAAAATATGTTATAAAGAAAGTACAATTCAGAAAATGTTTTCTTAGTGTATGTAAGCAACGCATATTTCGAGACGAGACCTTCAGACCTTTGGTGATCCAAGGTTTGCAGGATTTTTTCTTTTCTGAGCTGTAGGGAAACGCTCTTTCAAAATCCTGACTTCAAATTGAATAAAGGTTGCTCAATGGATTGTTGTGAGAGAGAGCAAGATTCCATTGAGTATTTTTACAAATTCTAGCAAAAACTGCAAATCTTGACCCTGAAAAAAGCCTCCTTTTTGGCTGTGGTGCGATATTACCCTTTTTTACAGAAAAATTAAAACTAGATATTATTGCCCCGTGATTCGAGAAAACCGGATTTACAATTTGACTCTGAATAAAGGCCTCTGGAATGTTAGTACATACATAGTCAATACAGGACGTTGACGCCGGCTGTTATGCGTGTCGAACCCTCCACATGCATATGAAGGTTGAAAGTCAACAATAAGTTCTCAAGGTATTGTGTGTTAATGTGGGCTTTATTGAGAAAATTAACATTAAAATCCTGCCAATATAACACGTGCATGTACCGGCAATTAAAACAATAAACGCTGAAGTTGAACCAAGAATAGTTCAAAATTAGAATCTGGAGGTCTGTACAGGGTGATTCCGTATACAGGGAAAAACAAAAAGTTCATTTTTTTTTCAATGGACCACCCTATATATGAATTTATTTTTCGATTCCTCGTAAAATTCTAAGCATATTTTATGTATGATGTTATACCTCTAGAGTTAGTAGTTTCACAGCTATAAACAGTTGAAAATCGGTATTTTGGCTACTTTTCACCTTGGTAGCAAGGAGATCATTAGAGATGGAGTAAAATTAATTTCACATTCCTATCTTAGCTTTTCAAGAGCTATCTGATGATGCGAACTTATGGTACCTACGGAGGTACCAGATTTGGTACCCGTGCTACCGCCTGCCAATTAGTACCGTCAGATAGCTCTTGAAAAGTTAAGATAGAAATGTGAAATTTATTTTACGCCATCTCTAATGATCTTCTTGCTACCAAGGTGAAAAGTAGCCAAAGTACCGATTTTCAACTGTTTATAGCTGTGAAACTACTAACTTTAGAGGCATAACATCATACATAAAATATGCTTAGAATTTTACAAGGAATCGAAAAATAAATTCATATATAGGGTGTTCCATTGAAAAAAAATTAACTTTTTGGTTTTCCCTGTATATTGATCATTTTTCCAATATTTTTTATACGCAGAAAAAAAGTATTTTTCAGTACCTACATAACCATACTTTTATTTTTTTTGGGACACTTAAAATAAAAAAGTTATAGGGGGGCGACATTATAGGGGATCACCCTGTACAAACAATGTATGTATGAAGCTTTAAGGAATGCACAACAGCAACCTCAAATACCCCCTCAACAACTAAGTCACAAAACTCATCACACTCAACAAACCCCAGGTCGTTGCAAAGGTCCTGATGCATCAGGATCATTGTTCCGCCATGCATATAATTAAGTCTAACAAACACAGACATCACAGAATATTTCGACAAAACAATATTTTCGTCAACCTTAAGTCAATGTGCAGTCAGAAGGATAAAATGCGGGTAATTTATACTATCCACGAAAAGAATCAATTCGTCTAATTTGTTTCTAACCGATTGAATGTTTAATAGCAATAAGTTTAATTTAAAGCAGTTATCGGTTGCTCTAAAGAAGAGTTATTTATTATCAATCGCATAGTTACAGAATAATTGGACGAAGCTAAGTATCAGTCAGTCAGAAGATAAACATATTGTAAAGACCAACTGTATTTTTTAATCTTTCACAATTATTTTTTTTATCTTTCACAATTGATTTTTTTAATCTTTCACATTAATTTTAATTTTCATTACTAAGTCAATTTATTCATCAGATCAACTTCATTTCAAATAATTTCATCGATTATATTTGTAATTTAATTATATCGATAAACTCCATGTCAAATAATTTCATCAATCATAATTGTAATTTAATTATATAGTTAATATATCTTGTTTTTAATTTACTTCTTTAATTTATCGCAGGATAGAGGTCTGTGAGATATTGCGAATTGTAAGGACAAACTTCTGATATTTTTATCTTAATATTTATTTATATTTAAGTATTCACATTCAGTTCGCATTGTCTCTAGGAACTCTGGCGCCCATAAAAAATTACGGCTAATAAAAGAGACGACCTACCCTCTGAAAAAATAAAGACGAGTCTCAAAACGAACATCATTTCCTAAAAAAAAAAAAAAATCTTATGGTTATGAACAACTAGTCTTTCATTACAAAATGGCGCCCAACGCCATACATAATTCATTTATTAATATTTCGCTAGTGTGAACGGTAAAGTAACTCAATAGGTTTTTGCCAAATATGACACATAGCCACAAAACTCAATAGGTCAATAAACTCAAAAACGATAGTTCCATTGACGTAGAGGAAATTAAAACAGCCGTCCATCGGAACTCTTTGAAAAAAGTCTGCCTACAAAGTTGAGACGTAAAACGAAGTATTTCTACTTCCTGACGCATTTGGTCAGTATAAAGGGTTTTCCAATAACGGCGTCAGAACTTTTTAATGTAATAGCGGCAACACTGCTTGACATGTCAAGATCAATCAAAAGTTGTGTCCAGCAGCAGTAGTAGTAGTAGTAGTAGTAATTAATTATGGAGCAGAAACTATTCGTTTTTACTATCAAAATGAGTAATCGACCACGAGATTTGGAAACAAGGTCGGAAATGAAGATTGAGATTGATTACCTTAAAAAACTTGTTGATGAAACAACAGACAAAAACCAAATACTAAAAGAAAACAATCGCCTACTTCTCGAAAGGATCCAACACAGTGAACAACAAAGAACGCAAAACAACACAGAACCACGAAAATAACTACCAGACTCAGATACTGGTTATAAAAAGAAAATTGTCAGCGAGTTTCCGGATTTCATCAAAACAGTAGACAATAACACAAGTGAAGTGGTCGCCCAATCAATAATTGGGAAAGAGCGAACGCTATCAACGTTAAATGGATCACAAGCAAAAGCAGCAGGCTCACAAACAGTATTGCCTGAAGAAGAAAAACAAGTGAACACATATTCTGCAAAAGTAAGGCCAACTACAATAATTTCACAGAATGAAAGTGAATGGTGAAGACTTCCATTAGCAAAGAAAAAGACGTTGGGCAAGAAAGGGTGAACCTGATATGACCAATAAAAATGATAAATCCATAAATGATACAGAAGGTTGGAGAGAGCAACTCAAATGGAACAAACTACAGAGAAAAAAGGGACCGAACACTGTAAATGGGGATTTCCAATCCTTAAAGATAACTAATCTAAATAAAAAAATTTTGCTGTTTTTATCAAAAGTTAAAAGAACTGTTGAGACAGGTAAAGACTTTATAACCAAAAATACGAAGACCCAAAGAGAAAATGTTTCTATCAAGTTGTGTCAATTAAAACAGGAAAATCGAAATCAAAATTGCTTCATGGTAGGAGTTGATGTTGAGCTGAAGGAGATCATATATGACGAGAGCTTTTGGCCATTCCAAATATTTAACTTTTCATTGGGTCGAAACTTTTTAGACGGGAGGACTCAGAGGGACAAAGAAAAGGACACTTAAAACATGTATTGGCTCAGAGCTACCGCAGTAAATCATATTCTGAGCATTAATAATAAAGTTATAGACTTGGAGGTGTTATTGGAAGAGTTGGGTCCAGATATTTTTTGCTCGACAGACCACTGGTTACCAAACACCGATATAGAAACTTTACATATAGATGGTTATAAGTTGCAGGGTCACAGCTCCAGAGCCACATATCGTGCGGGGTTTAATAATAATTTAACAAAATTAAGTTCCGAAAACATTAAGATTGATCTTGAACAACAGGAAAACATTTTGAATTACTGTATCTCAATACCAGTTAAATAATAACTATACGTGTAGGATGTATATATAGGTCACCGTCGGCTAACATTGATTTGTTTTTAACAGCATTACTTCATTTTCTTATCAAATTTTATAGTAGTAGCAAACTGTTGATTGTATGTGGTGATTTCAATATTGATTTTTTAGAGTTTGGATCTGTTGAAAATCGCGTGCGACAGCTGTTTTTGAGTTGGTAAGTGTTACCAGACAGGGGAAAGCCAATGGGAGCCAAGTAGACAATTTTTTTTCCAATATTAACAGAAATGACTACATGTAACAAATTTAAATTTTTCCGACCATACAGGCCAACTGTTCTCTTTCAAAGTTAACGTAAATAAAAACAAGAGCTACTTAAAACACATTTCTTTTCAAATATTATAAACGAATTTCAGAATATCTTAGTAATGAGAACTGGGAAGAGGTTTGAAGTGTGGGAAATGATGCAGAACAGGCAAACATCCAACATTTTTCATTACCATTTTGATTTCCTATAAGTACTGCTAGATTGAAAAGCAAAAATGTGAGTTGAGTAAATGCAGACATCAAAAATTATTTAATTTATATTAAATACTTAAATGTATGGTACAAAAAACAGATTCTATTGTAGCACTGGAATTATATAAAACAGAAAAAAAGCATTATAAAAAATACCTAATAAACTATAAAAAATCCATAAACGAGAAAGAATCATAAACTCAGGTAATCGTTCAAAATCTGCCTGGGCTCTACTAAATTCTCACACTAATGAAAATAGGCCCATAGTGGTATCACATTGAAGACTGACTCAAATCTTGTCATGACTGACCCCGATGAAATAGTTTCGACCTTCTGTGAGAAATTTCAATTGGTAACTACCTGAAATATAAATTCCATATCTCAGAATAGCGAGCCATGTGCAAATACTATTTTTCTTCCTTCGGTCAGCCTTCAGGAAGTGTTCAACATAATAATGAAACTGCCCAATAAATATTCTTCAGGAATGGATGAGGTACCTGTTTATATCATGAAACATGTTGCACAAAAACCCCTTGTTAAGCTTATTAACTTATCTCTTGAATCAGGCATATTTACAGCTGCATTGAAAAGGGCTAAGGTGATTCCTGTATTTAGAAAAGGTGATCGTCAAAACATCAAAAATTACAGACCGGTTTCAGTGATTTCACTTCTTCCATCAGTGTCAAAGATTTTTGAGAGAGCAATATATAACCGACTCATGCGTTTTATCACACAAAACAATATTCTAGTAGAATATGGTTTCAGACCGCAAAAGTCAACTGAACGCAATTAATTTTATAGTCAGTATATTGGACAAGGGAGAGAAGGTAGGAGGATTGTATTTCGATCTTTCAAGGGCCATTAACACCATCAAACACAGCATGCTTGGAGTACTATGGGCTCTGGGGTGCTTGCGCGGCACTCTTAAAGTCATACCTATCTAGCAGGGAGCAGGTAGTGTGTCTTTTACAGGAAGGCAGATCCTACTGGTCGGGTCCAACCAGGATGGAAACAGGTGTCCCACAGGGTTCTATCCTGGGGCCTCTCCTTTTCTTACTCTATGTTAATTATATCGGACGATACATCAATAACACTGACTGGCTTGACCCCGGGTGAACTTTCTGTGGAGTGTTCGGAGGCGGCGGAACAGATGAGGTCGTGGTGTCGGGATTGTGACTAAAAACTCAACGTGGATAAGACTGGCCTTTTGGTGTTTTCTAAACTAAATACCTCAATGGAGTCATTATATGTTAGGTTTGACAAAAAAGCGATCCCAGTCGCAGATAGCATGACATTTTTGGGTACTTGTGTGGATCCGTGCCTCGATTGGGGAAAGCAGATAAATGCTGTTTGAATAGCTTTTGCAGACTGTTGAGGCGGCTATCTGGGAAAAGTGCCAGCAATGTTCGCATGGCACAGAAGCGAATATTACGCTATATTTTTGGTCTACATCCTACTGTATCATGTAAGCCATATTTTGAACAGTTTGACATTTTGACAGTGCCATCGTTATATTTTCTTCCACTTGTTGTCTTTGTAAAAAAAGAATCCCTCTTTATTTGCTACTATTTCTCAGACCTACGCTCAAACTATGACAACACAAACAAGAAATGCAAACACCTTGAGCATGACAATGAACAAGTCTACTTTCTTTGAGAGAGAGCCATTGTATCGAGCTATTAAGGCTTTCAATATGCTTCCTCGCGAGTTGCAAAGGATCCAAAGCATTCCCTTATTTAAAAGACATACCAAAAATTACTTACAACAGAAAAAAATATATATTCATTCAGATTTCATTTATAGCACCGCATGTCTTTGAATACTTATATCTACATTTGCTATTGCTTTCATTTATAAGTGCCAATTGTTCTACACTATAGTACAATTTTCTGTGTTCTCTTTGTATTTTAGATCATTTGTTTGTTATATTAACTTTATTTATGTATTTTGTATAGTTTATTTTGAGTAATGTAAGGTTAGCATATGTAGGGTACTTAAAGATGCCCATTTGGTGACGTTGCTTTGTTATTTTCTTTGATGTTGTTGGCAATAAAGGATATTATTATTTACCGTTCCGTCGAAAAGTTTGAACGAAGTGGGTGAGTTGCAGATGAGTTAACCTCTGTGCGTCATCGGGTTGCCCGATCTCGGGAGAACATCGCTGCTGTGAGCCAGAGTGTAATAAGAGATAATCTAAACCTGTCAATTCCACGTCGTTCTCAAGAAGACAACCTTTCGCAGACGACTACTTGGAGAATTTTGCATCACGATCTGCATCTGCAGGCATATAAAATTCAAACAACTCAACAACTGAAACCAGCTGACCATCACAGGCGTCGAAATTTCGCCAACTGGTCTTTAGAGCAACTGCAAGTCGACCCACATTTTGGGGAAAATTTAGTGTTTTCTGATGAAGCGCATTTATGGCTCAGTTGTTTTGTAATTAAGCAGAACTGTAGGATTTGGGCTGAAGAAAACCGTCAAGAGATCCATGAGCTGTCCCTTCATCCTGAGAAAGTTACAGTTTGGTGTAGTTTTTGGGCTCAAGGTGTTATCGAACCTTACTTTATTCAAGACGTCGGCCGGCGTCGCGTCGGCATCGATGGAAATCGTGTTACAATTACTGTGTATAGGAATATGATAACCGAATATCTGTCGCCTATGAACTGACACATATAGACATAAATAACGTTTTTTCCAACAAGACGGTGCCACACTGCTCGTAAGACAATCACTTTATTGCACGAAAAGTTTTCTGGACGCGTGCTTTCGAGAAATTCTGATGAAAACTTGCCACCAAGGCCATGCGACCTTACACCTCTAGACTATTTTCAATGGCATTACGTGAAATCTCTAGTGTACAGAAATAAGCCCCGAACAATTCAAGACTTTAAACTATCTCAAACCTCCTGGAGTTTCAATGTTTTGTGTTAGATGCCTTGGGGAGCCCTTATCAGGTTGATGCAATCTATACTGATTTCTCAAAGGCATTTGACAGAGTAAATCATGGAATTCTAATTGAAAAGTTGAACGCCATGGGTGTGGGAGGCACCTTACTCTCTTGGTTGCGCAGTTATCTCACTGGACGAAAGCAGGTGGTAAAACTGTCAACATTGTCGCTTGAGATCACTCGATCACTGTTTACTCGGGTGTTCCTCAGGGTGGCCACTTATCTCCATTTGTGTTTTCTGTTTCTGTATTAACGATCTCAATAGCATTCTGAGTTTCAATTTTCTACTTTATGCTGATGACTTGAAATTGTTTACTGCTGCTGATTCACTGAATGATTGTTTGAGACTTCAACATGGTCTTGATCTATTTGTCAGTTGGTGTAAATCTAACAAATTAAATCTTAACATCAATAAATGCACATCAGTCACTTTCCATCGTGTAACGAATCGAGTGTACTATCAGTATGTTATGGGTGATGTGGCTCTGGAGAGAGGAAATAATATTAAGGATCTGGGTGTGGTTCTGGACCGGAAACTCACAGTTGTTCGTTATATGGAGGATATGTCCAACAGGGCTATGAAACTGTTGGGATTTGTTATGAGATCTCTGAGGGATTTCGGCAATTATATTCTTGGAAATGTGCATTGCGCTGTTGTTCGATCTAGCTTGGAGTATTGTAACGGAATATATGTTATCAAATATCAGTCTATTCCGCTCCATTAATTCTACCTATTTATAAATGGTTTTCAATGCTCGGTATAATGATCGGCAGTGACACCTACCTATGAATGGATATATTTCGCACAATAACTTTAAGGAGAACAGTTACGCAGATTTGTATGTTTAATTTATGGATTTGTGTCGGTGCAGATCGCTTGATTGTGAGAATGCCATCTGTTAGGAAACGGGCTTATCTGGTATAGTTAGTAGGTAATTGAAGAACGTAGAGTGTTGTTCAATGCCTGTAATCTACAATAGATTGCTACATTTAGCGTATGTTGAATGTTTCCTTAGTTTGACGCCGGGTTTCCTACAACGGTTGTCACGTGTATTTAAATTGCCCAATCCAAGCGTTGAAAATTAAAATAGGTAGAACGTACAAATTTTGAAAGGAAGATCATATCATCTTGTGTGCAGACATTAACACGGTAAGTGGTATTAGTTTCTGATCTCAAGATAATTTATTCATCCCGCATCTTTTTCAATAATCTTCTTATGTTTTAAATACATTAGTAATAATGGTTTCCAATTCACTGACTTATATTTGGCTAAAGCATTTTTATATTGCACTTCGAGTGTTTGACGATTTCAGAAATCTTAATTTTTTATGGTGACCTTTAGGTTTGAATACCGTTTTTTTGGTGGATAATTGCGTATCTTATCGGTCAAATTCGTGTAATTTGATAATGGTTTAATCCAAATATATAGAGAACGTAATTATTTCATCGTTTAGTGGTCATACATATGATTTTACATATTTTCATTTAAATTGAACAGTATTACCTGGACGATTCTCAAAGCGAATTTTATATGTTCCTGTAAAAGGTAGTTAATTAGAATTTCGCTGAATTTTCCTTAGTAGTATTGTTGGTCATAGTTTTTCAGGCTTATTTCATTAATCTTTCAGTTTATTTGTAACATCAAACTATAATTATTATCACTTATCGTGTCACGTTTGATCAATGATGTGCCGGCATTGATTTGCATATGAAAAAGGTTTAAGCACATGTGTGTAAATTTACCTGGTTTATTTTTCTTTATCGTTTACCTAAGCTCCTATCTCAAAGCGAGATAGTAATTATCTTATCTCTATCTTTGATTAATTGAGACGTAATTTACGTCAAATTATTGTTTATGTGCCAAGGGCCATATTTATAGATTAAGTAAAGAAATTACTTATCTGGAGTCATTAGACTTGTTTAAGAGAGGTTGTACCTCGTTTTTTTCTATTTTTTTTTATAAAAATCTAGTTATTTTCTATTTGAAGTTGCCGAGAGCCACTGTTGGACAAGTTTCATAATTTTTTCATAATTTTCTTTTAAATTTTTAATTTCAATCATCATTTCCTTTGAATTTCATATCTCAAAGTAAAGAAAGGAAGTATCTTGAGTAACAGTAATTATTTATATTGTTATTTAATCATAGTTATTTACAATTTTGCTGAACTTTAAATTATAATTTAAGTTCTGATTATATCTACTGTAACCGGTAAATTTTCAAGTTTTCAAGCTCCTATGTCAAACTGAGGTCCACAGGATACTCTTCTGTATAATTTTTATTAGCAGTATACACTGATCTAAGGCGTTTATTATTTTTATTTACATGTAAATATCGCTGGATGAAGGAAACCTCTATTGTCCACGTCGCTGTGTCAGACCTGTAGAGGGAGAACCATACGCTAAGGCAACCTTTTTGAAGACCTACATCAGCTCAAGTCAGCTAAACTTGGGAATAGGCAGAAGCAGATTTCTAGTAAAGGTCCCAATACGGTTGCATGGTTATAGGATAGTTGGACAAATAGGTACGGAGTGGTAAATTAAAAATAAATTGATTGTGAAGACCAATTAAATGTGCTAATTTTTAATAATAAAGTTAATTTAATTTTCATCATATAGCAAGCTTATTTATAAATCGTATTTCAAGTAACATTTGTTAATTAAATTTTCAGTAATCAATTGTATTTGATTGCATTTGTAATCCAATTTTAATTATATTGATCTCAATTGTATTAATAACTGCAGTGCACATGGTACCATAACTTGTAATTTAATCATATAGTTAATATATAATTTGTTTTTAAGTTGATTTCTTTGATTTATCGCAAGTGGCGCCTTCATATAAAAATTGAATCAACAGAGGAAGTAACTTAACTCACTCCCTCAAATAAACTAAATAAATTAACTTTTGCTCTATCTTTACAAATTAGCGACTGAGCTAGATATTCATTACAAAGTGGCACACTAATTAGTTACAGTATGCAAGTACAGTTTGGTCGCCATTCTATCCATGCCACATGGTCCTCTTAGAGAAAGTTCAACGAAGGTTTCTAAGGCACATTGCATATAAATTAAAAATTCCTATTGAAAATATAAATTATGATGAACTTTATACATTGCTGAACCTTCTAAAATTGAGTGATAGAAAGAAGTACATGGATGTGTGTAATCTTTTTAGGTTATTGAATGGAACATTCAACTGTAGAAGTTCTGTATTTATAACGTGTATTTCTTTGATTTTTGATTGTGACTGACCTGAGCATTTTAACTGATTACTTTTGCTCGTTACATATAATGCGTTCTTTATTAGCCTTCCTTATTTTGTTGTTGATTTGTTTGATTCCATTGCTTTTTGATATTTTAAGACATATAATATGGGACACTTAGAATATTTTTGTTTTCTACTATTTAATAAGAATGTATATTTTTTTGATAATAAATCATAATAAATTATTAATTCATTTAACACTAGTTAACAATATGATATAACAACATGATATATTTCCATGAATCTAAATTCAATTATTTTGAGAGTTTGCCATGGAATATCCTGTAATAACTTTTTACGCTGTGATAAACGTTAATGTTAATCTCCAACTAAACCGGATGTTCAAAAATAATCACATCAAGTTATGCTAGACCGATTGGATTTTAGAGCTCAATTATCACATCCCAAGATCATTAAATCAAGCGAATAATATATATTATATATTTATATAGTATTTATTAGCACGATGGTCATAAGTTTTTCGTGGTAAAAATATATATCAGGAATATGTAGATGTTTCAGGTAACCTAAACCAAAATTATAAAATAAACATACAAAGGTCTTCTTCTAAATAGTTCTAATGAGGGCAACACACTGTTTAAAAACAAAACACCAATAGCACCAACAAAATACTTAATAACGGTTAGAATATCATACCTAGCATTAACTTTCTGTCCTTGTTTAAATTTTTTCTTCACATTATTTGTGTGTTCAATATTACTGATATGTAGATTTGGAACGAAGCCTCTGACGTGGCCAGTTGTAACCGCAATACCTTCATCTTTTATAGCAACAACACTAACATTAATCAGTTGTCCTGGAGTTAAGTCTGGGGGTGCAAAAATACTTTCTTTTACAACAGTAATCTCTGGAGTGCAGATGAATGTTTTTGTTAGATAATTGTAGTCCAAAATGCGACAACGGTGGTTACTACCAACAGGAAATTTTGATTTTATGGCTTCAGTAATGTCAATGTTATCCTTCTTGCCTAACGTTTTAATCAGTCTCTTGTTGGTTACAAAACCTTTCAGTTTATTAGGAAAAATTAAAAATATTCCTTTACTTGATTTACTAAAGACCTGCAAAAAATTTGTAACATTAATATATAATTTTAAGTGTATGGCTCAACTTTTTTATCAATATAAGGTGTTTTTTTTGTACATTTCATTAATTACCGCTAATCATAATATACATATAAAATTGAAATATTTAGTGTCGTAGATAGTAATATTTAAAAACACTTTTTTTAACAATCAAAATTAACGAAAAACGCAGTTTACAAATAAGTTAATTTTGCGCCTATAAAGTATAAATACCTGCCACATGCTTAGTTTCAAATTAAACGCACTATTACAAAATTCATTTTTATATATGCAATATTTTATATATAGTTTATGGTCGGGTCGGTACAAACAAATTAATTTTATTAATTGCTTTAAGCCATAAAGGTGTATAATTATGTATAATTAACCACAAGCAAATTAGTGGCCTGTATGAATTGAAACTAGTTAGTTAGGTTAACTAAGTACTTTAATAATGCAGTTGTAACTTGCATTAAATATGATAAATATATACAGTATTTTCTATCTACTTTCAAGCACTCACTCATTCACATATAAATACCAAATATAAAAAAGTCTAAATAACTACTACAAAAGTCTTGATTATTTAGCTTTTAAATGAGAACGTTTGTCTTTCCTTACTTTGAAATGTATTGTACACATCTGGTACATTGATTTGAATTGTACACATCTGGTACCGCCATTTTTCTTCTCTTCAACTACAAGGGAACAGAGACGCTACGTCGTTTCTGGCTTCGAGGAATTGCGTTAAAACGCCCAAAAGAGGTCTTTGTAAGATAACTGAGGTGCACTAGATATTCTCTAATATCTCTGCATACAGGGGTGACCTTTTGGGGCGAAAACGAGAACCAGCAATTTCGCTGTTGCTCGAGAGAAAGTTGGAACTGCACTAATAAAATTAATTTCTTCTTCTCGCTGGCGGCCTGCGCCAACACCAAATAAAGTAGGGGGTGGCGCAAATGCCGAATTCATTTGGGATTCAAAGGGTAGAAACTGTTTTCTTTCTTTATTTGACACATTATTGTTTACACAATGCTGACGGAGACAAATATATATTGCTTTGAGAACGATTAAGAACAATTTCCTTTATGGGTGAAAAGTTGTTATATTGTAATCTATTATACCGACAGTACCGGTGTACAGGTTCGGACTAAGGGATCGTAGTGAAGAACTGACATATGCTGATTTAAATGCACAAATTTCAGTTTACCTGGGGTTAAATAAATATATTCGTGGATTAATTATGGCTCATTCATACTACATACATACAAGGTGTTATCACCAAACTATACGGTGAAAAATGACAAGTTAATACACTTGTTGGGGTGTTTCCCCAACAGTTTATTAAGGTCGATTCGTATTTTACAGTACGTCAACGACATGTCACCGACCGGCAACGTCACGTTAAAGTATTCTTAAAGGGAATTTTCATTGCGAGAGTACATCAACCCACCGTTCCGTTAAGGGCCTTAATCAACCAATAGGAATGCACAGAAGTGACAGTTAATGGGCAATAAGCGAAGGAAAACGCATGGCCCTCCACTTGCTTCGTGCGAGGCGCAACCGGGGGCACAACCAACTAAATCTAACCCAAGGCATGCCCAAAATCAGTTCTAATCTAGCAGAGAGTTAGTGGCTTTGTTTTCACATTTTTCAAAATTCATAAATTACATCTAGCTCCACCCATTTCACTTTTGTGCATTCCTATTGCTTTAATTAAACCCATAACGGAACTATGGGGTAGCTGTACTTGCGCGTTTTCATTAGGGCCCGGAACTGTATACGATTATTCAACTATTCTAAATTCGAATATTTTGTTAGTCAGAAAAATCGACTATGTCCGACTAATAGGATATTCGAATATTCGACTAATCGGTTATTCGAATATTTGACCGTTGGAATATTTGACTATTTAACTATTCGAATATTCCACTATTCAATAAATGTTTCAATGTGAAACTGTTTATCGCAGAAGAAAAGATAAAAGGGTTTTTTTGTTTGTAATTAAAATTTACCCCTCTTTAAATTTGCTGTTTTAATAAATTCATTTCCAAAATTATTTTGATTATGAAAGTCATGTCTTCGTAGTTTTCGAGCACTTTGTATAAAAAGAATCCAAAATTCGTTTCGTAGACTGTATTTTACTATTTTTACAAAGAATGGACGTAATGTCAAAAAACATTTTTAGTCCATTTGTCCCTTAACTGTAATTTAGGGCTTTGAATTGTATTCGAATAATTCAAATATTCTAAAGTATTCTAAATGTTTGTTAGTTAAAAAATTCGACAATTTAGATATTCGACTATTTGTATAAAATTCCAAACTACTAGTCGAATACTTATATTGAAAAAATTCCGAGCCTTATTTTCATGATAACATTCACGCTGTTGAGTCAAGATAGTTAAAAACGTATTTTTAACGTGACGTTCCGTAACGAATCCTCCCCTAGCTTCCCTACTTAGATCAGTAAGCCAGTCTAAGTGAATGGCCTTTGTTATAAAACAAACATAGAGAGCGATGTACGACTTTGAAAGTTTCGCCCCTCTTCCTAATTCGATTTTTGAAGCGAATACTTCTTTGGTTTCGTGAGAGTGATTTTTCAGGGCCGCGTCACGTCATGATTTGCCGCGTCACGTCACGATTTATTCAATAATACACAACTTAATATAGGCAACCACATAAAACAGAACAACCTTAGACTATGAGCACATGGAAACTTATCAATAAAACTCCGAACCCTCTAAAATAGCAACCGCAATATAGAAGTATTCACTTATATCACGACTTTTTATCATTAAGAGTGGACCTGCATATTCCACTCCTAAAGGGTGCTTAAGAATCAAACGTTCTTTAGGTAAATTATCCATAAGTGGTTGCATGATTTTCGATTGATATCTAAAATATTTAATACAATTTTGTACCATTTACTAAAGAACGACTCGACATGGGCCAATACTTTTTCACGAATCCATGCTAATAAATGTTGCGGTTGGCAATTTTTCATGGTCATATCTCAAAATGAATGTAGTAATGGTATGTTTGGAGGGCAAAATTAAAGGATGCTTTTTCTCAAAGCCAAACTTACCCTTAACTAATTATCTCCCAACCTTTAAACATTCATTTTAGAAGTCTACCAGTAAGCCGCGCTGGTTTTAACCTAATTTGGTTTATTTCTGCTCGGAAACAGTGATGCTGAACACATCCCAGTAATATATTAAAAGAATTCTGCATTTATAAATAAATCTTTGTATTTAGGCAATAATTCTCTTTAACTTAAATAAATCCCAAAATTTTTATCAGCATAATTTTCATTTTCTTCAGCTAATAAAGTTGTTGCGCAATAAGTCCATAATCCATGTTTGGCCAACACGGCTCATTTTGTGACAATAAAAAAACTTATTCCAAATTTTTACATTAGACTCCTTAGCAAAAAAATAAGTCCAAAACTTGAGATATAGGATGCTAAAACTTCTTAAAAAAGCAGGTTTTCTAAAGTCTCAAAAATACTTAAAGCTGAAACATTGGCACAAGTTAGTAAGTTAGTATTACATAAGAATACATATTCATATATGATCATGTTTTTTACTTCTAGAAATGGAGTGCATAGAGTCAACGTATTGTATTGTTATTATTTTCTTAGTTTTAAGTTTTATTGATTGTGACTTGTAAGTACTTTGTACGATTGGGTTTATCCCGTTGAATTAACAAATAAATAAATAAAATATTTTTTTGGGAAAATATTACAAGCTACTGTTTATTTCAAAATTGCAAAACTGCTTTTGCTTTAGAAATCAAAACTATCCAAAAGTGAGCTCTTATAGTTTTTCATTAGTGAGCTGATTTTTAGAAAAAATATAAAAACTGTTTTACTGTACGCCTCTGTCCCTTAGCTTGCAAAAGTGTGCAAGTGCTTATTATTCAGCATGCCTTTAAATAAATATTAAAAACTAGTTAGTTCAGTTTACCTCGCCTTGTATGATATCTCCAACATTAAGATCAGGCTTCTCCTCTTTCTGTGGAAAACGGAGCGAGAGGTGAATGATTTTTGTAGCAGGTTCCACAAACAATACATATGCTGTCAACAATTTGCCCTCTTGGTAATCAGATAGCTTTTTCAGAGGTTTACTTAGGAAACTCTCATTCACATAACCAATAAAATTTTCACATAACTTTCCTTGAATGCCACTAGATGTAATCTGAAATTTTAAATACATAAAGACAAATTCAATGAGAACGTAAAGAAAAAGGAAAACAGTGCTATTAGCAATGAGGTATATTTTTATATAAAATTAAGGTGATATTTAAATTGTTAACAAAATATTACCTTATCTGCAACGAAATCCACCTGCATTCCTGGAATTGTGTTATGCAAACTGTCAATATCCCATTTTGTAGATTTAATATGTTCAACTTTCGCACTAAGCCTTATAATAGATGCTGAAGATGTAGTATCAACTTTATGAATAACACACCAGAACGGCTTACCAATTGCTAGAAGTGAAAAATAGTACTGAAAAACTATCAAAAAAATGAAAAAAGCAAAAACAAAAACTCACCATAGTCTATTCCAGGATCGGTATTTTTAGAAGGTAAAAATGCCCTGCAATTTTTAACACCCATGCTCATTTCATATCCATGGTCGGCTTGAGAACTGACACAGCTCCAAACTAACATTTCCTTTTTAAAAGAATTATGATTTTGTTCTAAATAAATTTCACGAGGATTGACACTGCCTTCTACATGGATTCCTTTTTCACGATGCTCAATATTGATTATTTTGACAGGCAAAAATACACCAATAGAAAACATCTTACTTAATATGGTATTGGTCTGAAATAAATAATAAAATTAAGATAGTCATAGTTTGTAACACAACGACTGTATGTACCAAAATATTAATTAGGTCTAATTTCGAAGATGTTATATTAGAAAATAAAGTTTGTACCTTGAGATTACTCAGTGAAGTTCTAGCATCGAAACTAAATTGTTCACCACGAATCTTGCTTATTAGAAAACACATTTATTATATGTCAAAGAATACAATACACATACACATACAATCAACGTCAAACAAATCTGTCAACCCTTTTAACCTAATATATTAGTGCTTGCTTGGTTAATGGCTTTGCTTCTAGGCAATTGCCAGCACGATTTGAGGGTGACCGCGATGCTGACTGGCTCTAGACCATATCGGGGCCACCGACTTTCGCTATGACACAAACTACTTCTCAGTTACTTATAGGCTGTAACTGTGGACTATTACACAAGTGCTGTGAACATTACTCTTAACTTTTGCTGCTAAGATATGGCCACAATTAGTACTAACGCACACAACAAAGGTACAGTGGATAAACGTCACACGAACAAACAATTCCAGTGGGGATCTGAAAAGGACAACATTTATGTGTCGACAGTTGAGCATTATAATTTTATTTTATTGACACTTAGAAACGACATCATTACCTTGATTGATTCTTCGGTTGGTTTGAACAAAACTGAGTGCATTTATATTGGCGTAGGAAACTTCATGCTAATGAACTCCCTATACAAATCAAGTCTATGCATGAAATTAATTGGACACTCTAAAAATATATGATTTAAGTCCTCAATGGAGCCACATTCACAACAGAGATCCTGTTTTAATTTGATTTTATATAGATGCTCTTTAGTTAGAAAATGGCCCGTACGCATCCTAATTATAGTAGTGATATGCCTTCTATCTTAAAACTTTAAGCTTGAAAACCATCTCTTATTTGGGAAAACCATTTGTATTTTATGATATTGATATTTTTTATTATGCACTGTTGCTTTCCAACCGTCTTTAAAATGATTATATATGTCATACTTAATTGTATTAAAGATTTCTATTGAATCCAATTCCATAATTTTGGGAATATTTAAGTCTTTACCTAGCCAACGTGTCTGCCTCCATATTTCCAGGAATGAAGTGCCCTGGAATCCAAGCAATTCGTCGTATATCAAATCCGTTTGAACATTTAGCGATTTTTTTGCCTTGCTGATTATATTTTCAATATGTAAGTCCCACTTTAAGTGAGATCAACCTTTTTGTTCTAAGCGTTCAGTGATCTGCAGAGGCTATCATTAAATATTTACTAACTTTTTGATCGCGCTGTCAGAGTCAGAAAAAATAATAACATTGCTGAATTGCCACTTTCACGGTATCATATATTGCTATTGTCTCAGCCTTACAAATACTTATGTAGTCTGATAATCTAGCCAGTTCTTTTTTCTTTGAGGCATGTGTATATATAAAAGTGTGGGAATTTTTTAAGACTTTCAGTTACAGATTTGAATTGTTTTTTTATCGTGCAATCATTCTTTTTAATTTGACAATCAAAAACTTTTATGGGATTATTTAATACATTAAAATTGATTTCATAGCATGGGAAATTAATACTTTTATATATTTTCTTAAAATGAGGTAAAAAGTCTTGCCAGGCCGATACCGGATAAGGGATCCTATTTTTATTTAAATAACTTGGAACAACTATTGTTTTTCTCTCTGAATATTATGTATTATTTGCAATATTGGGTGGTTTTCTAGCGTTATAAGTCTTGCAATAAACTTACTTGCCAGAATCTTTCTTCTATGTTCTATATCAGGCATTGATGCTTCCGCCAAAAGAGCTGCCCCAGGGGTGGATTTCATGCAACCCAAACAAATTCGTATACCCTCAAAATATACTGAATCTATTTTCCTTAAACACTTTTGATTTGTTGGCTTTATGATTAGAGAACCAGAATCTAAATGGAATCTAACCAATGCACCAAAGATGATCAGCAGCGTGCATGGGTCGGCTCCCCACCACACCCTACAAACCGCCCTCAGAACATTTAGCGATTTTTTTGCTTTGTTGATTATATTTCAATATGCAAGTCCCACTTTGAGTGGAGCTGAAAAATAACCCCCAAATATTTAACCTGTGGTTTATAATTAATATAAAAATTCTCGAACCGGTGGCTGGAACCTTCTTCTACCCTTAGTGCACCATATTGCTTCACACTTTTCAACAGAGAGAGACAACTCATTATTTCCTAATACCATGTTATTCATTTCTAAGGCTCTATTTATCTTATTGACCAGATTATTTACATTCACTCCTTTTATAAAAATGACCAAGTCATTTAACAGTATCTAGATCTAAATTAAACAGTTCCAATATGTAAATGTTGAAAAGTATTGTGCTTAATGGAGAACCTTGTGGCAGGCCGTTTGTAGCCAAAACCGGCCCTAAAAAGGAACCATCTATTTTCCTAGTATATAATAGTCTATTTTTCATAAGCTTGTATATGAGGTTATTCATTTTTTCTAGGAATCTCTATCTTTAGTTTATCATATAGTTTATACAAATTGACCTGGTCGTATGCTGACTTAATATCCAGAAACACTGCTATCACTGACTCTGAAGAACAAAAGGCCTCATAAATAAAATTGGAAAATGTCGTTTTTCCTTTCCTTAATCCACCTGGAACAGTCCTGGTTCCACCACGGATTTTCTATTTTTTGTAGATAACCAGATTCTTTGAGGGGAACTGAATCCTCAGCTGCTTGATTCATGATATTCATTAAGTTGTCATAGTCCAAGTTACCATCCCATTCATTGCAGACTTATTTTTTCCCTATAAAGCTGCCAATTAGCTTTATTGACATTTCTTACCGTATAAGTTCATGCAAATATTTTCTTCAAATTAGAATTATTTGCCATATTCATCTCTAGGTAAGGATAGTGACTACTGTTGCCACAGTCTTGAATAACTTTCCAGCGGGAGTTGTTAGCTAACGAGTTGCTGACTATTGTTAAATCAAGTGCACTGGAGTTAAAATTTGGATTCTGAACTAGTGTAACAGAGCCATCATTCATAATCACCATATCTTTATCCATGATAAAATCTGAAATTATTTTTCCTCCTCTATTGGTCGGAGAGCTATCCCATAGGGGGTGATGGGAATTAAAATCTCCCATAATGACCACTTTATTTGTGATCAAGTCTTGTAATAATTCTTCCAAAAGGTTAGGGGTAATGTTCTTATCTGAGTTAACATAAATATTAATGAAATAAATATCAGCTATTTTAATAACAATGAATTGAGTAGTGATTTATTATACTATCAAAAGCAATATTCTTTTTAACACACATTGCCACTCCACCAAATCCATCTGCTCTATCTTCTCTGACTATATTATATGATTTTAAAGTAAAATTGAAATTTGTCTTTAGCCAGGTTTCATTTATCAAAATAATATCAGGAGACTCCCTATGTACTCATGCAATTAAGTTATCTCTATTCGAGTTAATACTACGTATGTTCCATTGAATAATTTTCAAAATGAATATGGGGTTTATTGTTGATATATTTTAGCATACTATTAAGGGAAGGGACAATTAGATTTCAACTTTTGAAAAATTGTCAAATACAGTTAAGGATCGAACTCTTGATCCAGGTCCATATTAGTGCCTGGATTCAAGTAAGAGAACAATATATCTATAATTGTGTGTTTATTTTCTGCTGAAGTGTTAATATATTTAATACAATTACTCAATTCACTGTTATCAGCAGAGGATTGAGACCAAAGGTTATTATTGTGAAGGGCACTATTAGGCTGAGTTGAATTGTTCAATTGCTGATGTGAAGATCTTTGGGTAGATGTCGACGCTATGTCTGTATTGTCTTGCATTGCTGGTCTGTCATTAGGGAAATACAGATTTCCTTCATGTTCTTTTTTATTGTAGCCCTTCTGTATAATTCTCTTCTTACTTACATTATTTTATATAGCCTCCCGATATGATCTCTTTATGGGATTATTTTGAAAATATTGAGTTCTTCTTTTTAACGGGTGAAGTAAATCGTGTCTATTATTCTCATTGATTTCATCCCTGATTCTCCTCTTAATTACTGGGAAATCATTACTCTTAATGAAAAATTCTCCTCTTTGTTTATATGTTCTCTTACACGCCTCATTTGGCAGTGTCATTAACGGCAGAACCCTTCCAGTCTTATTGGATTAACAGTAGCGTTACAAGTTTTAAATAAACTTCAAGAAAATAAATTTTTGGGCATTTACATTGATAGCAGATTGCAGTTTAAAGGTCATATAAAAAGACTGTGTTCTAAATTGGCTTCGAGTTGATACGCTCTCCGAGTAATTAGCAACAAACTGGATGGAAATGGATATTTTGCTTTGATAGAGTCTCATTTAAGATATGGCATCTGTTTTTGGGGATGTTGTGCGGATCAATTGTTTGTTAGTGTGTTTGTGCTGCCTGTCTAATGCACAAGATTTTTTTTTATTTATTTATAAATGACCTAAAAACAGTGAATTTGACTTCACTGGTATCAGAGCCTACAAATTAACAGTACTATATATGTATTAACAAAACAAAAACATTTTTCTTATACAAACTTATGCGAAAGTAGGTTCTTAATAATATGTTATCCTATACATCAATTCAATATAGTTTTAACTTTAACAACGTTGTCTGAAATTCCATTATAGGTCTCTATACTTCTATATAGTGGCGAGTTTTGAGCCTTTAGAGTCCTGGAGTATTCATTTCTAAGATTTAATGTATTCCTCACATTATAGTTCTGACACTGGTTAACTTGTCTCATGATTAAATTTGATTTTAATAAATGGTTGTTTATGGAGTAAATAAACTTGACTTGTTCATATATCCTTATTTTATTTAGGTTCCAAATTTGTGTTTGTAAGTATACTTTATCAGTTGGACTATAGTAATTAATTTGATAGATTTACGGCACCAACAAAAGGAACAATCCTCTTAATAATACTATCAACAATTTAGATTATTTTGTATCACCAGACCCATCCACTTCCTTCAGTTCTACACTATTCAGGTAGAGATTGAGATCACAATTAGGTTTATTTTTTTGTTTTATTACTATATAAACGGTTTTTCTCATATTTATAGATAGTTTATTTTTGCATAGCCAATTATAGTATTCGCTTAAGTCTAAATTAGCGCAATGTTCAAGTTCTTTGGGGTCACTAGCATTCAAAACTAACACGGTGTCGTCTGCAAACTGAAAGTATCTTGCTTTAAGACCGACATATTGTAGGTTCATCACATATAATAAATACTGTAAAGGTCCAAATACCGATCCTTGGGCAACACCTACACTTAGTTTAGTTTGCCTGCTTTTGTTTCTGTTTATTACTGTAAATTGTGTCCTATGCCTTGAGTATGTTTCCATTAATTTGTACCCAATGCCTCTAAGCACCATCTTTTCAAGCTTTGAAAGAAGCACATCAAAATCAACCGTGTCGAAGGCTTTTTGTAGATCAATGAATATTGTAAGAACATATTTATTCTGGTTTATTTGTGATGAGATCTATTCCGATAAGTCCGTTGTGGCACCCAATGTGCTACTGTGTTCCTGGAAGCCATATTGATATTTGTCAAATCCACATGTTTTGTTTATAAAGTTGGTAATTCTTTTTTTTTTATTATCTTCTCCACAATTTTTGAGAACAAACACAGAACAGAGATAGGTCTGTAATTAGAAGTTTCCTTTGGTGATCCTTTTTTAAAAATCGGTGTTATTTTGGCATTTTTAATTCTTCTGAGAAGTTGCCGCTTTCCAACACATGGTTCACCAGCTCAACCATCTTTTCCACCACAGTATCCCGCACTTGTATTATATCTTGCTTTGTGATTTGATCTTCGCTCGGAGAGCATTTATCCTTAAGATGATTAATATATCATATACTTCTCGCTGATCAGTTGGGGCAAAAAAGATTGTTGATACTGTTTCCTCTTCCTTAAATTTTTCTATTGGCACAGTAGGTATTTTCTTTCCCAGGTTTTCGCCTACACATGAGAAGTACTCGTTGAATTCCTCTGCGATATCCTGGTCATTTTGTATTTCTTGACCATTTTTGTTTATTATATTTTTGATGTTGTTATATTGTTTTTGTTTCCTAGAACATAGTTCATTCAAGGCTTTCCACAAGTTTTTTGAATCATTTCCTGCATCAGATATTTTCCTTTCTGCGTATTGTTTTCTAAGTCTTTTTCTCGAATTATTTACTTCATTTTTTAATTTCTTGAACTTCCTTTCAGTTTCATGATTCTGCAGTTTTTTACCTCTAACATTGTTTGCCTTAAAGGTGATTTCAAATGAATTAGACAAAAATATATTACGACAAGCACATTTTGCGTTAATAGAATCCCATTTACGTTAGGGCATATGTTTCTGGGGTTCTTGCGCTAAACAGCTAATGAATACAGTATTCGTGTTACAAAAGAGGGCTATAAGATAGATGAATAAGGCTAAATCCAGAGATTCATGTCGGCCTCTATTTTTGTCAAACAATATTGATTGGATTCTTTTGATTGTTTAGGATTTGGTTTAAACCATCCAAAAACAAATCCATATCTCCTGTGGGTGGTCTCAGTTTACTCAATTTATTCACATAATTTACAATAGTTTTACAATACAATAAATTGCAACATTTACAATTTCAGCTACTTAAATAGGTTATTGCACCTAGATTACTAGCAATCTGTATGTGCAAAAATGTTAGTCGGAAAATTATTTTCTTATATTATAATAATGTCAAAATAATGTTTTTCTACTACCGTGCGTAAAATACTCACTTTACGCACTAGTGCGTAAAGTAAATCTGACATATTTTTGACGTTTAGGTTTTTACGCACTAGTGCGTAAAATCATTTATTTTACGCACTAGTGCGTAAAGTAATTTAATATTATTTTTGTATTGTCATATATTTTTCGATAGTAGAAAAAAATTTGTATGCTACTTATGTGTAAAGTACCCTTTTTTATTCATGGGATTGGCGCATTTGCCTACGGCTCATGCGACAATATTCCCATTCATAAAAAAGAGTCACTTTACACACTTGTTGCATAAATAACTATTATGTTACAACCTGCATGTACTAAAGTTAAAAGATACAATGTGAAGGATGAAAAGTTTGAAGGAAAAGAACAAAAAAAAATCAAGAAAAATTCAAGAGTGCACACAACACACAAGCAATGAGAATCACAACAGTTCAAGAAATGTTTTATAGTTGCTGTAGATGAGTGGCTTACACTTTTTGGCAAATGCATGATATTTAGATATATTTTTTATGTTAGTTGGCAATTGTATATTTTGGGGGCTAGGCTTGTAATAAATCTCTGGTTGCCATCCTTTCTGTAAAAAGGAACAATCAAATTCTGATTGGTTACTTGTCTAGTTTGGCATGCGTGCTCAACTTTTGTTTGTAAGTCATTGCTACTGTACAGAAAGAGACAAATGTTATAAAAGTATAACATTCTGATGTTAAGAGTGTTGTCGTCATAGAGCTGTTCAGTAGGAAATCGTTTTTCTTTCTGAAATATGACTTTTAAAATATAATTTTGCACCACATTCAAAGGTTCAAGAGAGTTCTTGTACAGACCACCCCACACAATTATAGCATACTGTAGAATAGGCTCCACCAAAGCTTTATAGATGGATATAAGTAAGTTTTTGTTCATAAATTTACGTAACTCATAAAATTTGAAGACCAGCCCTCTAACTCTAGCAACCAAACCATCAACATGTTTAGACCACTTTAAGTTCTTATCAACTATAACACCTAAATATTTGATGTAATCAACTTCATTTATTTTTAATCCTGTTCCGTTCAGCTGTAAAAAGTTGAAATTAGGTCTGTTCACATCAGTAAGAGAGAATGCAATGTATTTTGATTTGTCTATGTTAAGGGTTAATTCGCTAAAGTCTAACCACTCCTTCACCATTCCAATACCCAGTTCAGCCTTAGTTTTTACCCGCTCCCAACTATCATCAGTAAATACCACAACTGTGTCATCCGCATATGATATAATTAAGCCTTTAATTTTTTTGCTCAGTAATGAATTTATGTATACGATAAACAGGAGCGGCCCCAAAACAGTGCCCTGGGGGATGCCCAAATGGATCGTTAGATAGTCACTCAAAATGTGATTTACTCTAACCTGCTGTGTTCTGTCTTCCAAATAACTGCGAAAGACGTCCAACACAGTGCCCCTTACTCCGCAGTGCTCTAGCACATCCAATAGCTTTTTATGAGGCACTGTGTCGAAAGCCTTTGCAAGGTACAAAAAGACACCCAGGCACTTTCTGCGTCCGTCCAAGTGAGATTTGATAGAATCAACAAGTTTAAATATAGCATGATTAGTACTAACACCCTTTTGGAAGCCAAATTGATTTTTATTCAAAAGTTTGTGTGATGTAAAAAAATTAAGTAGTCTGTCTTTAAGACATTTCTCGAACAATTTGGCAAAAGTACTAATTAGACTTATCGGTCGAAAATTACCAATATCTGTTCTATTTCCAGACTTGGGACCACTACAGACTTTTAAAAGTCATTTGGCACAGTTCCCTGAAGAAAGATTAGGTTTATGACGTGCATAAGCGGACTAATAATGTATAAGTGATGGTCTTTTATTAATTTTGAGCTAATTTCGTCAAACCCTGGAGAACTATTGTTTTTTAGTGACGCTATATGTAAAATCAGTTCGTTTTTATGAACTGGCTTTAGAAACATGTTCTGAGTAACGCGGCCACTTTCAAAGCTATTGTGTTTTTTAGGTACTTTTATTTTGGCAGCCATTTGTTTTCCTATCTTTGTAAAATATTCATTACAATAGTTTGCCATCTGTTTTGTATTTATAAACGGTTTTTTATTGGTACTTAGTATGTTAATGTCACTGATTTTATTTTTATTTGTGTTTGTGGCTTCGTTGATTACTTTATATATTTTTTTCATGTCATGTTTGTTACAATTTACAATTTCGCGATAATATCTGGCTTTGGCTTCATTTATAATCCTTTTTAAATGATTCCTATATGTTTTGTATATCTGAATAAGTAGATCATTGTTCCTATTTTTAATTAAATCTTTCTTTAATTGGTCACGGTGTTTTATAGAAATTATAATAGCATTTGTGATCCAAGGTTTGATTTTGACATGCTCTTCAATTTTTATCACTTTTTTTGTTTTGCACTTGTTGAATATACCTATAAAAGTTTTATAAAATAAGTTCCACGCTGTATTTGCCTCATTACTTGTCAGAACAGAAATCCAAGACTCTTGACTAATTAGATTTTTAAATCTTAAATGATCGAAATTTACGATGGTTTTTTGAAAGGGCTCTGGCTTTTCTTGGATACTTTTGCATATTGCAGAAAACAGGTTCAAATTGGCATTGTTTAAGTTTTGTTTAACAAATATATGGTCTATACATGACCTGGTATCCGTTGTAACTCTTGTATGCGTATTTATATATGACTTGTATCCCAGAGACATAAGTGCGGTCAAGTAGCTATTTGCAATAGCCAGATCATGGTTCAAAATATTTATATTTATGTCACCCAAGAATATTGTAAAATCTTTATTCTGTAGGTTAGCTAAGAAGTTTTCTAAATCAATTACAAAATTTTGTTCTGAAGTGGAGGGTGATCTATAACAAGTTACAACATTAAAAGATATATTATCAATCTCAAACCCAATCTCTGTTAAGGTGACATGTGAAGACGTTGTTTTAGTGTGTTTAATGTCAAAGTTAATTTTATTGTTTATGAAGATCAGAAGTCCATCATTTTGGTTTAGGGTACTATTATTAAAGAAGGTGGAAAATCCGGGGATATTGAACTGATCTGATGAACAACTGTTTCTGGTTTCACCCAGAATCAGAATGTCAATATTTTGTAGGTTACAATTTTGCAAAAATATTAGAATCTCATCAAAGTGTCTGGAAGCACTACATACATTAAAGTGCAACATATCTAGAATCTTTTGGTTGGCCTTAACTTTGGTCCTAAAGTCATCCACTTCTAAGACTTTTTGCAACTGTTCCAAATCATTTTCCGTTTCTAGTGAATCAAGAATATTAGTAATATCTATAAAAAAATCTATATACAAAGATATCACTGTGCAGTTAAGCTTTGTAAGCTGCATGCTTACAATGCTACAGTCTGTTATACCATTATGATATTCAATTCCATTTTTTATAAATATACATGTACCTCCACCTCGAGTTGTTCTGCGATTATGTAAGACACTATAGTTTGGTATACTTATAAATTCAGTCTCTTCTATGTACAGCTATGTTTCTGTAAGTGCAATAAGGTGTAGTTCATAGTTACTTTTATGAATTAGGTCAATAACATCATCGATCTCATTTCGGATGCTTCGTATGCTTATATACATTATGTTAAGTTTAACGTTTAAATCCATTTTAGTAACTTTTGGTTTTATGGATTAGTATTTGACTATTTTCCAACGATTATTGGCTTAGGTCCATCTCTGAACGAATTCTGATTGAAGAGTCCTCAGGCCGTTTCTTAAGAAATATGGATCCATTTCTACAAAACGCAGCGGATAGATTGTGGTTTTTCTTATATTCTTTCACGTTTTTGAAAAGTATTTGGTTGTAAATCATTACTTAAAAAGTATATGCTTATGTTCGCCCTCTAGACCACACTCACGGACCTAGATACATTTAAGCTCTTTAATTTTCTTCATAATTTTCTGTTTGAGGTCCAATCGAGTTAGTTTTACCAACATGGGTCCGTCCTCCTTTTTTCAGTAATCTGTAGCATTCAGTTATTTCTTCGCTCTTTATTTCTACATGCATTGATGCTAGGACCTTTTCGAATACTTTTTCGGGATCATCCTTCTGTTGTTTGGGTATTCCGACAATTAAGAGATTATTTTGTTTTTCTTGCTGTTCTTGCATATTAATTTTTTGTTCTAAGATCTCAACTCGCTTTTTTAGTTCTTTATTTTCCCTTCTTATAGGCCTCATTTCGTAAAAAAAATATGTTTCCTTTTTCTGATCTTCGAATTGTTCTGACATGAACAGTGGCGGCTAGTTGTTACTTCTTGGGGTAGGGGGTACAGATGGATAGTGGTCTTGACTGGGATGCACATATAGAAAGGTTAACAAAGATGTTGAGGAGCGGCATATATGCGTTGCGCAATTTGTCAGGGACAGTGTCCGTGGGTGTGTTGAGGACTGCATATTTTGCCTTGTTGCATTCTGCTACTACGCGATTTTGGCATGGGGTCATAGCCCGCTGTGGCGTAGGGTTTTTGCCTTACAGCGGAAGGCAGTGCGAGTTGTTGGTGGTCTGGAGAGATAATTTTCCACAAACGTTCATTGAGTTAAACATCATGACTTTTCCAAATGTATTCATAATAGAAAACCTTCTTTATATAAAGGACAAACTGGAAAAATTCCCTAAAAAGGATCAGAAACATGGTTATGCCATCCGCTCCAATGGGCAGTTTGCTGTTCCGCTGTGTAGGCTTGAGAAGTGTCGCAGTGGGCCGAGATACTGGGCTCTAAAGTTTTACAACAAGCTTCCAGACTCCTTAAAAACAAAACCCAGATGTGTGTTCAGGAGCAGGATTCCAGAGACACTCTTAAAGGAGCCTTTATATGACCCAATAGACTTCTTGGCTAATGAAATAACTTCAATGTTTCTTAGAATATTGTCACGACTAACAACCATCCGAACGTTTTTGTGCTACCCTATAGAACTAGCCGCCGCCGCCGCGCCGTGCCCCTCGCTTCTCTGTCTGAATCATCGACCGGCCCGCCGCGAAGTTCGGGTAGCTGGAATTATCTCGATGGCCTCGTCGAGATCGTATAGAGTGGCTCGGAATACTTCCCGAATATTCGTGATAGATTTAAGATTATATATAAGCAGACCTAAGGCGAATGTTAGAATCAGTCGGTTAGTAGTTCAGTTCAGTTCAGTTAATCATTGAGTGCTGAATAGATATTAGTGGTAAAGTTA
>MU182710.1:3741-23371 GCA_016904865.1 Pissodes strobi
ATCGGTGTTATATAATACGGAGTATATAGATAGATTAGAAATAAGGCGTAGATATAGTTATTGTATGATAGCAGTGTCGACTCATGGCGTTATGTAATTATGATAACTGTACTGGCGAAGGTGTATTGGCGAAATAAAACGTGTTACTAAAAATTAATCGTTTACAATTTATTTGTTATGTTAAAGAACTTTATTAATTTCCGTTTATAATGCCCTATTTTTATTTTAGATAAGCCTTCTCTAATATTAAGCATTTGGTAAAAATTGACATTAATGACAAATAAGATATTGTATAAACATTACTGCTGTCAAAAATTATCGATAGAAAGAAACACGATAATTTGGCAATGCAAATAGGATGATAAACTATTTTTGCGTGTGGTAATAGATATTACAATTAGCAAAACGTCTAGGGAATTCTACGGAAATTTTCATATGCGTATGACACAAAAGTTCGACAACTGCCATTTCTCTCGTAAGCTCCTATATCAAAGTTCTTCACATTTGAGACGTAGTGGTAAGAAATAGGAATGGCTAACTATAACACAAATGTTAACAATGTTGCCAATCCTATCGCATGCGCAGTACGATGTGTCAGAATTACCCATATCCTTATGGTCCACTGAATAGCTGCCAACAGGTCTTTTGATGCAGTCACTGAACAGTAACCATATGATAAGAAGGCTCACTCAGCCGCAGCATCTTTGATGTGCGTGATCAGCGAGCGCCACAAAGGAATAGTATTTTTATTTCTTGGTTGCATGGTAACGATTGGCGGACTCCGCCGCCGCGCCCGGATCAAAGGTCACCTGCCAATATCCTGCTGGTTTTCGCGCGAGGAATGAGGCATACCGTTGACTTGCCTCGCGGAGAGCGAATCTTCTTATCGTCTAGTTAATGTTCGGTGGATGGTTATGTGTAAAAAGCTTTTTCTTTATTTTCGATATGTCTTAAATTAGTTTTTGGTGGTTGCGCCATAGCGACGGCAGACTTTTTTGTAACCATTCGCCGCCCTCCTACCGCCTGACGAGTCTTGGGCTTGCGCGCATCACAATGTTTACATTTGTATTTTTGTTTGCTTCATGCAATGCATTCCGCTCGCTTTGCTCGCTTCGGGGCGCAGCTAAACAAGACCGACCGAAACTAACCCAGATTTAAAAAAAGGAACAAACATAACCTTACATTTTTTAAAATATCTTGCACCGACGGGAGTGGAACCTTTCACAAGCACAGAATCTGACCACCACACTGGGAGCAATTCCTTGGACAGTAAAGACATCTGTTCATCAGAAATGTGTTTGTGATGCGCGCGCCAGCCCAGGACTCCTCAGGGGTAGGACTATTATCAAAAAAAATCTGCAATGACGAAGCCACTAGTTCAGCAACAAATTTCTTAAGCACTATTGCGGGGACGCCATCGGGTCCTCTGGCCTTGTTAGTGTCTAGGTTTTTCAGTATTCATTTCACTTCGCGTTGGTAACTGGCATTGAAGAATTTACTCTCGGGATAGTTGTAGGAGTCTTTCCTTCAAGACAGTGGCGGCTATTCAGCGGAAGTAGGGGAAGTGCCACTTCCTCAAGAAAATGTAATTTAAAGAAATACAATTAATTCATTCATCAGTAAAATAATATATTTTAAGATTCAATGATAAAATGTTCTTAGTTTAGGAATAATCTGTTTCCCGTTACCCCTCTAATAACTAATAATTCAATTATTTTCAAATATTAAAATCAAGGCTTCATAAGAATCTCGCCACCTGCACATTGCCCGTTAAGTCCACTATGGAATAGAACAGAGGTGAACGCACATGAAAATGTTTATTTCTTTTCGCGTACGCGCCTACAGCAGTGTCAATTTCATTATCATTTATGTAGACCTTTATGGAAGAGGTATTGTTCGAGAGCCGTCGAGTCATCAAAAGTATAAGCGCAACTAGTTGGTTGCCATGACAACGATGACGTCGTAATGGTCGTACATTTGTTTGGTTTGTAATGATTGGAAGAGCTGGCGTGTAGCACTGCCATTCTCAGATCAACGCGAAAGCACGTTGTTTCGTTTATTGCGAGTTTATTAGGGGACATTCCGCCGTGAATTCTTGGAATTATTTTTTATTTACATTCAACGGTTGATCCATTATAGTATTATACAAGAGATATTTTCTATACATTCTAGTTTTAGTGTGTTATTCGTAGACATTAGCAGCAAAATGATTTGTTGCTAATACATTATGAATATATTTTATTTTTTGATGATGTACCTAAAATACAGGTAATAATTATTAACAAATTGGCGTGGATCCCAAAAATTTTTCCCTCTATCGACGTTGGCAGCTCTTCCCCACTTTTCAAAGCCGCGAGCCGCCACTGCTTCAAGATCTGAGGTAAAATTTGATGCAAAGATTTCGGCAAGAATTTTTAATTTTTCTTTGGTCGTTTCAACTATTGAGCCATCATCTTTGGTCAGTGGTGGCATTGACGTCTTTGAGATTGACAGCTTTGGCAACTGACCAAAAGAATCTTGATCCGTTAGGACAGTTGAGAAGCTTATTCTTGATTTTCTCGTTATATCCCTCCTTGCTCTCGTCAATGGTCCGCTTACATTAGTCGTGATGAATATATTTCCGTTTTCGGATCTCGGCGCCAATTACGGTAGGAGGCAGTTTTAGCATTGACCGCTCTTGAGCAGTTTTTCCCAAACCATGGTGTACTGTTTCAGATACGTTTCATAGAAGAGGGGATGAAAGCTTCCATACCATCTAGAATAACTTGAGTTATCTCATCAGCAGATTCAGAGGTGTTTTGATTCTTAAAATAGACATCTTTGCAAGGAAAAGAAAGAAAACACTCGCGAAGATCACACCACGTTGCAGATTTGTAGTGCCAAACCTTTCGTGGTACATGTGGCTCCTGCGTTTTGATAGCAAGTTCACAGGTTGCGGAGATAAGATTCTGGTCTGATGAGCCCAACGGAGGTTGGACAGTTACGGTGTAGAGTTTAGTATTAGTTGTTAAAAATAGATTCAGGAGGCTAGCAAGGTATTTTTGATGCGCAGGTATCCTGGTAGGTTCATCAACCAGCGGAGTCAGTCCACGGCTTATAGCAAAAGTCTCGGCTTCTCGTCCTTCTTCGTCGTTTTTATTGGAGTGTTTCAGCCAGTCGATGTTATGTACGTTGAAGTCTCCTACTATGACAATTCTTCGGTTGGATAGTATTATGTGCAGAAAATCAGTTTGATTGCCAAGATTTGACAAATAGGCCAATCAAGAAATGGCCCAAAAGGGACACCCCCTTTTGGGCCATTTGTTGATTGGCCTATTTGTCAAATCTTGGCAATCAAGATGCATGAGCAGGAACCTAAGCGATCTCTTCAGAAATTTGTTCCAGGTGCTTAGAAAGTAAACATACTAAATGTCCTGACGTCGAGCTGGGGAGCCGTGAGGGGGGAAAACAAAGAAAGTCCCATTTTTGAGTTTTTCGTTTATATCTCAAAAACAGTGCATCGTACGGAAATTTTTTCGTATATAACATGGAAGTGTATGAAATTCTCTACAACTCTCATTCCATATACCTTTTTCGAATTCGCAACAGCTTGCGAGCTACACGCTTGGAAAAAGTGAAAATTAAAAAAATTTACATTTTTCATTAAACATTACTTCATATCGTTTAAACTATTAATCTGAGGAAAAAAACCCTTTTAGAAAGTTGCAGAGAATTTAATTCCCTTTAAGAACATATATCTCCAATATATCTCCAACTGGCCCACATCAATTGTTAAATTTTTCGTAAAATTTCGTCTTTTTTTTAGAAGAGGCTTTTTTTGTTATTCCTGAGCCACAACTACCGCTTGCGTGTATCGGCCAATATTATGTGTTGCTACACATGAAATCGGGATATTAAATGCAGTGAACAAAAATCTTGTTACATGAAAATTAGCATATTTTACTTTAGAGATAAAGGTAAGTAATGTATTCAAGTTTTCATTCTCTTACCGTGAGGGTCATGGCAAGGGTCCTTCATCTACGCCATTTTCGTCCTTAGTTGTGGGTGGTTTTTGCTGAAGTGGCTCTACGTTGTCTTCATCGTCTCCTCGTCGCAAGTAGGCACCCCGTTAAGGCAATCAATTCCTTTGGCAGTGGAGACACCCCGCAGAACAGTTCAGCATTGCTTTTCGACATCCACATTTGCCACTAACCTACAATTCTTGGTATAGCGGCAAAATATCATTTTCAGTAGAACGTCCGATGCTGGTGAATGTTCTGTTGCAATTGGTACCAGGGCATGGCTTCTCCTACGTGTTTCCAACCCCACTCTTCAAGGAGCAACCATTCCCTAGCCACTGCTGCACTTGGTAGTAGATGGGCTGGGAATGCTGCTTAGCTGCGGTCTCAGTTGATGGGAGGGAGCTAATGTCAGGCTTAATATTTGCAATTGACCTCCAGAACGACAGAAAGCAGTACTGGTTGAAGGAGATTGACTTGCTGGTACCCCATATCATTTGAATAAGCACATCTTCCCAGCCTCTTCAACGCCGCCGCGAGGGGAAGAGGGGTTGTAAACGGTAACTACCGCTTTCTTGATAGTTTGTGCTTTAAAGTACAATCTTAAGAAGCCCACCTTGCTTTTCCTTAAAGTTGAAGATGCTGTGTCACAGCCGGTAAACAGGATGTGTTCAAATCCACGCTGCTGCATCTTTTGGGTGGAGAGTCCCATTGTTATAGTTTTCCCTAGGCCAGGTTTTAACAGGAGGATGTCTTGGAGGACTGCAAACAGCAAGGTCTACATCCACACCAACAACAGCTACATAGCTGTAAGTGGATTGATCCACAGCAGTCTTTACGATAAGGACGTCAGCATCATCGCTGGCCTGCAGAGTCTGTAATCCATACTCCTGAAGCTTTGTCTGTAGTAAAAAGATAGGATTGGACCCAAAATCTTCTAGGTTCACAGCTATCGATGTGTTCCATGTTAAACTGATGTCACCCGACCTCCTCAGTCTGTATCGTCGCCTCTGTCCTTGCTTCATACTGTTGGCTGAGTTCGAGTAGCCATCAAATACCAGAGTGCGACTGATTCCAGGATAGTGGTGGTTGACGTAGGTGATATATCCATCACAAATGGTGGCAACGGAAGCCTCTTTATGCCAATCATCCGTCCACTACTATGTTCATCTGAGACAGTTGACCAGCCTTATTACATTATCATTATACAATTTATGATATAAATGTCTTATTTTTATTATCTTCAACATAAAATTTGTTCCTTGTGCACCCCCCACCCGGCTCACCACCTAAACGTCAGAACTTTTAGTATGTTTACTCCCTAAGCACCCGGAACAAGTTTCTGAAGAAATCGCGTAGGTCCCTGCTCACGCACTCTACACTCTCTTTATTGACTAAACTAAAAAGCCGTTTATATTGGTGTTCGCTAAGTGTTCTATAATACAAGCAACATATAAATTTGGTTAGCCAATCTGTGTTTAATTTGAACCACATGACATCGTAGTCCTTAGGTTCGTATGTTTGTTCTCGTTAAGAACATAAATCGCCTCATATAAAAACATCTGATCCAGAGTTATAACGAAATCAGAAGTAAACGTCATACCTGGGTATATTCAAGAGGACATATTGTGTAGTGCTTGATTTTACTTTTGTTCCTGATAGAGCTAAAATATGAGGGCTATGTGATGTTAGGTGCTGGTGGACTGAGTTAATATTTGTTTTAATGCTTCTTATGTTGCAGAAGTCCAATGGCAGTCTATTTTCTTGAAGGAATGAAGGCGTTCAGGCCTAATGGTCTCCAGCCATGCAGCCTCCACCCGGAGATCCGAATGGGAGAATTATTTTGATCTGGGAAGCGCTATCATGCAATATTGCTTCTTTTCCACCCTGGGATCCGGATCACAAGGGCATTGTGACGAAACATGGTCCAGAGGTCATTTCACGCCACCTAAACCAATGTGGTGGTATTTCATCAGGCGATGCGGGTGGACCACATCTTAGACTAGGAAAAAGACCTGCTGTTTAGTCACATAAGTACCTTTTTCTATTACTTACTAGTTTTTTTTTTTAAGAATTCTTATTATGAACAATACACTTTTTGTTAACACACCCGTTAATGTTATTTTTCTGTTGTTCGGTCCAATTTCCACTTTATTGAAAATGGGGGTATGGAATAACAACAATTTACAAAGTGATCCATTTGTGTGACAGGCCTTTAAAAACTAGCAAGGGCATCAATGTCAAGGTATCTCCAATTTGTCTCAATGATATTCAAGGTCAAGTGCATTCAAGGTCAATTGGGTTAGTCGTAAATAACCTACCGACGTGTACTCATTCATAGCTTATCAAAATTTAAGTTATAGTCCGTTCAAGTCTATTGCGCTGTTACGTCATATCATTCCATCTTTCTTTATGCAATGAACGTATGTACTAAATTGGTACGTCAAATTGGAATCTTTGACATCGATTGGCGTCAATGTAAGAATAACATAACGAAAATAACAGATTTAATTCATTTATTGATTTGTTGGTAGTTGGTTTGTGTTTTACAATAATTGCTAATAAAAATCGTTTTGAGATGCCCCACCGGTTCAGTGAAAAAGAGCAAGCTTTAATTTTAAAATTGGGGCATAATTTCACACGTGAAAAAGATGCTAGTATGCCACTTTTACCCTGGAAAGCTGTGCACAATGTAAGTAATATATATTTTTTATTTATTTGATAATACTAAAAAATTATATCTCTAGAAAAAAATGTATTTTTGATGTGTAAACATCTTACGCGGCGATATGAGGACAAATTTCGGCAAATGAGACGGAAATGCGCAAACCAATTCTAGCCGCTAGGGCGGTATTATATACAATTTTGCCATTTAAAATCGTTTTAAATGGATTTTAGATGATAAAAAAGCACATTTTACGAACCGTCAAAAGTATTATTTTTTAATTATTATATTCGCAGTGTATTTGGATCTATAGCACAGCTTATTCTTAATGGACGGTTGAATTTAAAATGAATTTTCGCTTCAAAATCCACGACAAATTCGTCCGAAGCCATGACTATCGGCGTAAAAAAGTCCGAATTTTCGGATTTTTATACAATTTTGCCATTTAAAATCGTTTTTAAACGGATTTTAAACGATAAAAAGCATATTATTATTTTGAAATTAAACCAACTGTCAAAAGTATTATTCAGATGCCCAGACGCTTAAAACAATATTGTCATAGCCTTCTAAAATTTGAAAAAGTTGGTTTTTGACTTTTCCAAATCAAATGATATCGGCGCACGATTACTAGGTAAATAAGCTGTTGTATGTATGTTGATGTTATTCCTGGTGGCATTATATTTGCCTGTCGAATTTGTGCATTGAATTAAACCACTCCGAAGCTGCCATAAGTAATAAGTATGTAAAATTGATAAAAACGGAACGTGCTCTGGAATAGAAAACAGGTACAGAGACATCTTTTGGCTAGTGTAAAAATTAACGTACGAGTCTATCTAAGACGTACGGATCTTTTCTTTTGACGTCAGAAATTCTGACGTAACAGCGCAATAGCCTTGAATGGACTTTAAGTCATTTTGTTCTAAGCTAATGCGTTTAGATTTCACAATTTTTACATATGAATTATTTTGAAATTAAGTTCAGGGTAGGCAACCTTTAATATTATTTTTCTACTACCGTGCGTAAAATACTCACTTTACGCACTCTCTTAAGATTCGTAAAATATACCTGTTTAATGTAGTGCCTAAAAAAAATCTTACATGTTTTTTGTCATTTAGTGCAGTGCCTAGAATAATTTGTTTTACGCACTAGTGCGTAAAATAATTTATTTTACGCCCTAGTGCATAAAGTAATATAAGAATATTTTAACTTTTTCATATATTTTTCGGTGTTAGATGGCAATATTCCCATTCATAAAAAAGGGTCACTTACACACTTTTTGCAAAAATAACTATTATTTATTGTTCGGCTGGCCCAATTTCCACTTTTGCGAAGCAGTTTTCCGAAACGGAATAACAATGATCTATAAAATGAATGTGTCCTCTATTAGTGCGGCAAAGAGATTTAAACATTCCCTAGGATCTTCAAGATGAAGGTAACTACAAATTATCTCAATGACATTCAAAGTTAAGGACATCTACTACCACCAAGTAAATCTAGTTTAAGATTACCTTGAAAAAACAAGGTAATGGGAGAAGCTATTTTCGCGGTCGCGTCGTCCTGACTGCGTATAGCACAGCAAGACAATTGCACGGCTTACAAAAAGTTAAGCAAGCCAATCCTATTTAGATGAATCAATTTGAAGTGTAGGGTACGGCGCTATATCAAACAGGGTACTGCAAGATTTTACTGGTGACTTTCGTATCAAAAATATGAAAAGAGTACGTATTAAAATTGGTAAATGCTTCATTTCCGAGATACAGAGCGATAAAATTTTAATTTTTTTTTTCGTTTTTCTCGAAATTTTTTCAAGAAAATTCATATCAAACGTACTTCAAAATTCATTTCTTAGATAGCTCAAAAAGTTTTAACTTATATTTTTTATCTACAAGATGACGCCATTAACTTTAGTCTGTCAAGTTTGACTATTGACCTGTTACTATACTGGCGGATGCTGTGACAATATCATTTCATTCCATGCGTGCGCGCGCACCTGCGCGCCATGTCTTCGTGATGCAACCAATCGTTTGTATGTGCCCTGGTGGTCTAGGGGTTTGCATGATTAGCCTTCACTTCGGCGACTCGAGTTCAAACCCCGTAGGTGTTTAAAAAATATTTTTTTAAGGTTATATTTCTAAACCGTTTTTTTCTTGTTTTTGGGTATGTCTTGGGTTAGATTGGGTTAGCACCTGGTTAGATTCCTTTTCCTGAGCCCCCGTAGCGAGCGGTAGGGAGCGGAGGGCCATTCGAAAAGTGAAATGTGCGAAGGAATGAAATGATGTTGTCGGAGTATCGTCGAGTTGTTACTATCAACTTCATTTTTTTGCAAAATTTTGCATAAGGAATGTTGTGTCAGAGAGGTACAATGCTTCGCCTTTTGTAAATATGTTTGTCAATTTAGCATTACATGCGATACATAATGGGATTTACAAGTGATAAAAAAAAGTAACAGAAAACAGATCTATATTTAAAAAAATCAAGATTCGTGATATCTCAAAAGCGAAAATTGTAGGCAAGAATAAACTACAATGTATCTATCCGGTCGTACTTAAAAACAAATAAAAAATTGAATAATTTACCTACCATTTTTTTACCAAATAATTTCTCTAGTACTTACCCAACTTGTCGGACATAATACGCCGCAACAAACTCCTTTAAAGCTTTCAGCACGTAGATGGGACTGATGACTAGAGGGTGGCGGAACTGACAGGCCCACATATCAGTTACTTTGGAGGAGGATAATTTTTTTCTCGAAGAAACCGACTTAACTTTGTCCTTAGATTTTTCCAGTGCGCTTAAAAAATAGATTAGTGGTGAGTAATTTGGTACTTACTGGCGTCACATCTCCTGCTACTACAACTGTGTCTCGCAAACACAATTCTGGTAGCTCGCCATGGTACAGCTTAGAGAGATATGATAGATCGCCTCGCGCAGGACGCATATTCGGATGTAACAGGCAAGATGTCCATTCGGCTATACCGAACGTTTCTTCATATGTGACGTGCATGATAGCATTTAGTCGGATGTCGTGACTGTTACATAGAATCAACAAATAAGTCTTCAATTATTTAAACACTTCATGCATGGCCCTCCGCTCGCTTCGCTCGCTACGGGGGCTCAGCACACAGAAACTACCAAGTGCTAACCAAACATAATCTAAAATATGAAAAGCCTGCACATTTACATTACAGTCGCGCTACAAAATTTGCGATCTCATACGTTCGGTGTGAACAAGCGTTAGGCAACAGCCGAATGGACATCTTTGCCTGTTACATCCGAATATGCACGCAGGACGTCACCTGGAGCTTAACATATGAAACTGAAGTGAAGTTCTTATGGGATATGTTTCTTAAGTTTACTGCAATTACAAACGTGTGTCAATTCTAATGGCTTAAGGTAAAAGTAAAGAGATCGTCTACAATATTTCGGCTCACATAGACGATATGTTTAATAACTTTAAAAATCTGAAATATCTGGAGCTGGTCAACTTCAAAGAAAATAATATACTCTCAGAAGAAGCTTTTGATTTTTTAAAACAAAATTATCCCCTCTTTTTTTACTTTTCCGCGTTGCGTTCTGAATTAGGTGTTATATACAATACTTCAGAAGGCTTAAATAAAAATAGTGTTAGTTACTTTTTAAAATCATCAAAGAATGTGGACTACTAACTGTCAGGATTTAGCATGATAAAAAATATTGTTTAGTTGGGCCGAAAAAGAAACCGTTGGTCGGCCGAGGCTGGCCTTGACCAGTAATCAATTATACAGGGTCTTTCAAAAAGGTCGCATCATATGGGAAACTTTTTTATTATTTATTTCACCGAAAATTCTATTCTTGACAAAAGTTGATGCTTAGAAAAAACTAATTTTGACGATGCTAAATTAAAGATAAGTTATACAGGGCACTTCAAAAATTGAGGTTAAAAAACAAAGAATTAGGAATATCGGAAAACTTTCTACAGAAAAAGCTAAAAATAAACTGAGACTTGGTTAACATCTGAATATTCAGATGCTGAGGTTGGAATATCAAATTATGATATATATAGATGTCATCGTAAAACGGGCACAAATACTGTGAAGGCTCGTGGAGGGGGGTTTTGATTGCGGCTAAAAAGAGTTTATATACACAGAGAATTCTTACTCCATCTGTTGATGAAGATATTTATCAGATCTATTTGACTTTTACAATGAAGAATCAAAACTTTGTTGTTGGTTGTATTTATCCACCTCCATCTCTTCTTCAAGCCTATATAAGCCATTGTGAATCTGTCGAATATGTATATAGTAAATGTTCGGATAGTTTGTTTGTCTTGGTAGGTGATTACAATTTGCCGCATGTTAGATGGGGCAATGATGTTCTTGGTTTGGTGGTTGCTTTCAGAAAATAGCAATGGGGTCGCACTGGATCTAGTATTCAGTAGTTCAGAATCAATTAGCGTTAGGCCCGCAATTGATAAGATTTTTGAGAATAGCTTACACCACACAACAATTAGTTTTGAGCTTTTATGTATTGAGAACTCTGATGATATGAAATATGAGGAATATTTTTATGATTTTAGGAAGGGTGATTATCTTGCGATTAATAATTGTCTGGCTGGGATAAATTGGGATTTGTTGTTTCTGAGAGAAACATCAATTGACGGTATAGTTGCAATCTTCTATGATGTGGTCTACTCCTTCATAGAAAAGTTTATTCCTCTAAAGAAATATAGAACTTCCTCTTTTCCGTCTTGGTTCTATTCCGAACTTCGCAGTTTGATCATAAGAAAGAAACAAATTCATAAACGGTTTAAAAGGAGTGGTCAACAGGGGTATTATGATCATTTTGTATTTTTGAGAGGGCAATGGGATCGCTTGAGGGATGCTTGTTATCAACCATACATTGATAAGGTAGAAACAAATGTCTCTCAAGGTACTTCTGATCATATATCCGGAATAAAAGAACTGGTTTTGGTCTTCCCTCTAGAATGAACTACAATGATAGGATTAGCATGAATATCTCGGACACTGCCCATATGTTTGCAGAATACTTTTCATCAGTCCAATCAGATGAGCAGATCAATGACTTACCTTCTTTTGAGTTTGATACCTCAATTTGTGTAAGCACTGTGACTCTGTCAACATAGGATGTATATGAGGCTATTACTTCTTCTAAGAATAGGCTGCGCTCCGGACCAGATGGTATTCCGGCATTTTTCCTAAAGAAATGTGTTTGCGTTCTTGCCAAACCCATACGGTTATTATTTAATAAGACCTTGGGCACAGGTTGCTTCCCCTCTCTCTGGAAAAAAAAGTTTCTAAAACCAATTTTTAAATCTGGCAGTGGAGGTGAAATTTCCAATTCCTGTATGTAACCAATCTGAGTTGCCAAAGTTACTTAACTGTCTGGTCAGTCGGAGGATTGCCTGGAATTTTAAATCTGGGTTTAATCCTGAACAATTTGGATTTATAAAGGATAGATCAACTGATGCCAATTCGGTGCTGTATATTAACTCGCTCTACAGCTGCTTGGAGAGGGGGGGGCTCCAGGTTGACTCGATCTATACAGACATATCCAAAGCTTTTGATCGGGTTAACCTTGGAGCACTCTTACAGAAGCTTAAGGCCTTGGGTATTGTGCGACCGCTTCTTCAGTGGATCTCAGGGTTCATCAGAGGTAAAACACAGATGGTTAATCTTGGGGGCACATGCTCCGCTGAAATATTAGAGGGGTAACTCAGGGCTCCCACTCGGGCCCGATTTTGTGTTGTGTAGGTTTGGAAACTGAAAAACTATCGTGTGCTAGTGTTTGCTGACGACGTGAAGCTGTTTAGACCTATCGCATCCCTGTATGATGCTTTACTCTTGTAAGAGGACCTTAATTTGTTTTTTCTACTACCGTGCGTAAAATACTCACTTTACGCACTCTCTAAGATTCGTAAAATAGGCCTGTTTAATGTGCAGTGCGTAAAGTAAGTTATTTTACGCACTAGTGCGTAAAGTAAATCTGACATATTTTTTGACGTTTAGGTTTTTACGCACTAGTGTGTAAAATAAATTATTTTACGCACTAGTAAGTGTAAAGTATTTTAATATTATTTTTGTTTTTTCATATATTTTTCCACAGTAGAAAAAATTTTGTATGCTACTCATGTGTAAAGTACTCTTTTTTTATTCATGGGATTGGCGCATTCGCCTACGGCTCATGCGACAATATTCCCATTCATAAAAAAGAGTCACTTTACACACTTGTTGCATAAATAACTATTTTGATTGGTGTGATCTAAATAAAATGTCACTTAATATTAGTAAGTGCCATAAGATTACCTTTTCTAAATAAAGAAAACCCATCACTTTTCTTTATAAAATAAACAACGTACCACTCGGTGTCAAAACGGAAGTTTCTGATTTGAGAGTATTATTTATTGCTTTTGAATGAAGTTGTCATTCAGGAGCCACATCGGTCAGGTAACGGGAAGGGCAATGAAGGTTCTGGGTTTTGTACAACGTTCCACTGCCGAATTGTCTTTGTCTACATTTAGACTACTTTATTGCTCCCTTGTTATACCTATTTTCGAGTATGGCTCAGTTTTGTGGTCCCCTTCATATAATTGTTACATTGAGCAGATTGAAGGGGTTCAGAATAAATTTTTGAGAGTGGCTACCTTTAGATGTGGACACAGAAGACAGGACTACATCTATCAGTGTGTGAGGGATAACTTGGATTTACCCACGTTGGAATCAAGAAGAACATTTGCTTGACGTTTGTTTTCTGCACAAGGTAATCTAATGCTGCTATAGATTGTTCTGAGTTATTGTCTCTTTTTAATCTTAGAGTGCCTTCCAGAATTAATAGACAATCAGAAATCTTCTCAGTTCCATTCCACCAAACCAATTATGGTATTAATGAACCAATTACACGACTGGTTCGCAGTACTAATGACTTGTAGGGACAGATAAACTTTTTCGACTCTAAAATAACATCTTTTAAGACAGTTGAAAACTATTATTAAATAAGGTCTCTAGTCTGACAGTCCTTAATTTATATCTATATTTCTATTATGTTCACTCTGTGGACATTTTGTGTGATCTTGTGTGTAACTATTTAGTGCTTAGTTGGTGTCTTTGATATATATACAAATGTGTTTATAACTATGTACCTAATACTTATGTAAATGGATTCCATAGATAAATAAAAGTCAATACTATTTTTTCCAAAAGTGCATCGTTGCTTAAAAAATTAAGACAAAAATTAAGAAAAAGAGGGTTTTTTAATAATTGTCATGAGTTTTCTCAGCAACAGTGCACTTTTGGAAAAAAATGGTATTTAACTTTTACTTTTGTCTTAATAAGAGCTTTATTTTTCCTGTAGAAGGTTTTCCGATATTCCAAAATTTCTGTATTTTTTAAATTCAATTTTTGTATTTTTTAAGTACCCTGTATAACTTACCTTTAATTAAGCGCTGTCAAAGTTAGTTTTTTTCCAAGCACCAACTTTTATCAAGAATAAGTTTTCTGAGAAATCAATAATAGAAAAGTTTCCCGTATGATGCGAACTTTTTGAAAGACGCTATACAAGGTGATTCACGGTCGATGGTTGGTTAGACGTTACTGGAGAACCACTCAACGGATCATTCTGAAAATTTGGTCGTTTACATAAACGAATATGCTCTACCTTGCTAAAATATTTTCGACAGTGCAGTGTTGCCGCTTCTACTAAAAAGTAGTAGTAACTGTCAAATTTTAAATGAAACACCCTATATATTATTGCATATTTGTATTTTGCTGAGAATTCTAGACATATTTCATAAATAATGTCCTATACCTATCTCTTACTGTTTTTGAAATATTGACAGTTGAAAATCGACCATTTACCAAGTTTGACAGCCTGTAAAATCTAAACGGCTAAAGATAGAGAAAAATGGTTTTTCATAAGCTATCATTTGACACTAATTTTAGATTTAACCATAGGTTAAATTCAACCGTGATGTCTTAACCTCTGGTTAAATAAAAAATTTATGTCAAACGATAGTTTATGAAAAACCAAGATAGGAAAGTGCAAACGATTTTGCTCTATCTTTAGCCGTTTAGATTTTACAGGCTGTCAAACTTGGTAAATGGTCGATTTTCAACTGTGAACATTTCAAAAACAGTAAGAGATAGGTATAGGACATTATTTATGAAATATGTCTAGAATTCTCAGCAAAATCCAAATATGCAATAATATATAGGGTGTTCTATTTAAAATTTGACAGTTACTGCTACTTTTTAGTAGAAGCGGCAACACTGCACTGTCGAAAATATTTTAGCAAGGTAGAGCATATTCGTTTATGTAAACGACCAAATTTTCAAAATGATCACTCAACGGATCATCTTAAGAAACGTCTAACCTACCAGCGACCGTGAATCACCTTGTATAGTGTATCAAAAAGATCGCATAATACGGAAAACTTTTTTATTATTGATTTCTCAGAAAACTTTATTCTTGATAAAAGTTGGTGCTTGGAAAAAAACTAACTTTGACAACGCTTAATTAAAGATAAGTTATACAGGGTACTTAAAAAGTACAAAAATTGAATTTTAAAAATAAGAAAAATTTTGGAATATCGGAAAACCTTCCACAGGAAAAATAAAGTTATTATTAAGATAAAAATAAAAGTCAAATATCATTTTTTCCAATAGTGCACTGTTGCTGAGAAAATTCATGAGTATTATTGAAAAAAACCCTCTTTTTCTTAATTTTCTTCTTATTTTTTTCAGCAACCTTTGGAAAAAATAGTATTTGACTTTTATTTTTATCTTAATAAAAACTTTATTTTTTCTGTAGAAAGTTTTGCGATATTCCAAAATTTTTGTTTTTTTTTAACCTTAGTTTTTGTATTTTTTAAGTACCCTGTATAACTTATCCTTAATTTAGCGTCGTTAAAATTAGTTTTTTTTCTAAGCACCAACTTTTGTCAAGAATAGAATTTTCTATGAAATCAATAATAAAAAAGTTTCCCATATGATGTGAACTTTTTGAAAGACCCTGTATAATTAATTACTTGTCAAGATCAGGCTCGGCCGGCCAACGGTTTCTTATTCGGCCCAACTAAACAATACTTTTTATCATGCAAAATCCTGACAGTTCAGACACCACACTATTATGACGATCGCCTCTCGGACTACGACGTTTGTGTAAAAAGTGTAACTCAAGAGGGCGCCGAAGGCGTGTTTTTTAACAATTTTAACGACTTTTTGGCACAAATTTGGGCCTGGCGCCCCTAAAATTTTTCAATAATGCTTGGTATTTTTTTAAATTATTTTAATGATTTTTGAGTAAAAATTGGACGTGGCGCCCCCCAATTTTTGCGCCTTCGGCGGATTGGCCTTCGGCGGCGCCTGCGGAGGGCGTTCACCTGCACAGCTTCCCCATTTCTAATCGATTGGACACGCCACTGATTCAGAGTCATGTTGAAATTGCTTTTTAACACTCATGTGATATAAAGCGCTTTTCAGTCATGTTAACTGTGCTTTTTTGTCATTTTCATGAGTGGTCGTAGTAAGAAGTCATTTTCTTAATTCTATTTCATCTCTTTCAAAAATATCAATTTTTTTTAACACAGAAATAATAGAATGGGTACTTGGGAGGAAAAGCACACTCTCTGCCTCGGCGCTTACTGAACGAGGGCCTAGAATATATAACTTTTCCTCCAAGTACCACAATATACTATTAACACAAAACGCGAACAGAGTAAAAAATCGTGCCACGACTAGCGGCTAGCGGCCGCCTGTCACAGATGACATTAGAACCGCGTTTTCAGACATGCTCGTACAAAAACAAACCTGTCTCTCTCACTTCTCCGTAGTTCCTTCAGAGACAACCGTTCGTTCTTTCCGGCCAATACTTACTGATGATCCACAGTACCAACGCCGCAGATATCTTCGATTCCCTCATGATCTGATATTTCTGACACTGTGTCTTCGTCTCCAATATCTTCGGTGTTGACCAGATCTGCTATTATCGTACCGAGAACAACATCCGGTTGACGAATTGCATCTATGACTTCATCGAGTTCTGGTATTAAGAAGTTTGAGGTATCCCCAAATCCTATTTCCAAAATACTTATATAGTTTATGAAAATGTCCCACTTATATATCAATTTAATAAAGCGTAATTCATTTATTAAATAAAGAATGACGATATTAGATACTAATATATATTATCATTTTATAATAAAATTATATTATCTTATCGAATGCACAACTTACTGGAGAAAATTGAGGATATTTGGGAACCGGCGGAATTAATCCTACTTTCTATTCTAGTGGACTGCATCACCATGGAACCTTGGCACACAGGGCAATAAGTATAAGGTTGGAAATGTTTAAATAGGATATTGATATAGGTACTTCCTTGTATTCCGAGGGCCTGAAAAATCATTTTCAAACAGAAACATTTTGAAACAGTCTTAAGAAATGTAATCCGCTCGCTATGGTAATTATTTTTTTCACTAAAATTTGAAATGAGGGACTTATCTATAACAGGTGGTTCTTAAAGTACGTTGCGATGTTTAGGAACGACAGTGTTTCAACTATTCTAAAAAAATCGTAGGTTGGACTATTTTGACTCATTTTTCGAGGATGTCCTATGACACTTAGAGCCTTTTTGTTACAACAAAGAAATGTTCGAATGTTACACCTAATCAAAAATATTCGATTCCGCCAATGCTGTGAAAATACTTACTGCAAAAACATTATCCAACCTAACCAGGTGTTTCTGGTCGTCCAGGTAACCCCTAAGAAGCTCTTTTAGGCGCTTCTCGGCCAAAAATCCCGATTTATCGGAAATTCTCGTCAGAATATGTTTTATTACTTTCCTATAGTTAGCAAGTCCCTCGCTGTCCAGCGGATTCGGATCATTCGTACCCACCGTTAATCCGGATTGAGCTTGGCTTGCTACTAACTTTTTGGGTTTTATAGTTTTGTTGTCCGCGCCAATGACAACCTCTAAAAGTAAATAATTTAGTTTATAAAACAAATTGAAAAATGGAAGCTAAAAAATATAATTATTACACTGAAATAGCAAGAGAACCATTAACTTTTCCATTCATTGCACAATTATTTATCTGCTCTATATGTTCATCGCTAAACAGTTTGAGATAGGGTTAGCCTCAAATTTATGACCCCAAGTGCTTCACAAATCTAGAGGAACTGTTTTCATATTCGTCTAAAGCTGTTAGCCGTATACTATTCATTTCAGGTTTCAAATTGAATTATAAATATCACAAAGAAGTAAAACATGCTTGCATAAATCAAGTGACAACAAGTCGGGAAATCGCGCGGCCCAGTTTTTTAAGTAAAATACTAGGTATCTAGATATATTAAAACCATTACGATTCAAGGATATAGACATGGTTGCTAACACCTGCAATTAACCTGTCTGATTTTATTTGAGTACCACCTAGGTCTTTTATTTTCTGAAAATATTACCTTTCTAACCAGGAAAATAGGGTAAGAAAAATTGAAAAAATTTTTTGGAAAAAACAAGATTTACGTGATTTAATTTGCTTTTTTAAACTATATAAATTAACAAAACCTGGACTGCAGCGCCACTTTTCAGTTCACAGAAATATCTAACTTAATAGAACTGTTGGGATTATTATTATTGTTCGGTCCTATAAAAGACTGTCTGTAAAGTCGTCGTTCCTGATGATAATAAAAAAGGCTTTGCTCTGTAGTACATTCAGTTGGGTCGCATATGTAGAAATATAAAGGTGCGTATCCACCAAGCGCAAAATGTTTGCGATTGATTGCAAAAATTTGCAAACTCAATATTTGTTTGGTGGAGACCGAGGTGGAGACGTATATCACGCGCATTGTGACGGCCAGGCCAGGGTACCCGATTTAATTGAAGAAATGTAAAACTTTTAATTTAATTTTAATCGTTCAACAAAGTAAATATTGGAAGTCATTTACCCTTGGACTATAATTCCAATAATCGGCAGGAAATTCAAAATTCAGTAGACTCGGTTTTAAGCGCGGACTATTTCCACTTAGTTCAGCATTCATGCCGATTCCCCCGAAAAACCTTGCTCTAAAAAAAACCTCATTGGCCAGGGCGAGTCTAGTTGCTTGTCCAGCGAATTAAAATAAAAGAAAGACAGTATTACATATTAAGAAGTCCTTGAACTTTGAACACGCGTATGCACTAAATACCAATGCTAGGTATGGAAAAATAACGGAAAATACCCGAACCATGATTTCGCCGAAATCAGAGCAAAGTTGCATAATATCACGTGTTTCTCGATGCAGGTGTATGGAGCTTCTGGATTTTGGGAGGAAAATGCGTAACAATTCCGGCTATAAAAGCACGATCTTAACATCGAAAAGTCAGTCGTATTCTCATTTCTAGTTGCTGTCGGTCCTTATGGCCGAATGAAAAATTTTATAAGAAAAATCAGTTGCAGCGGGTCGGTATGCTCGAAATTTATTTGAAAAGTTAAATTAGTAATATTCTAGTCGGTAATATGGTCTTAGTTGCGACCATCTCGGAAGTAGTGTCTCCCAGTTTAGAGGCTATTAAAATTAACTAAGTAAGAAAACAGTGTGAAAATTTACGCAAGCAACACAAGGGTGAAATTCGGCAGATAACAAAAGAACAGATGGTCTCCAGACGCAATTAAGGTTACTTCAGCAGGTTCCGGGACTAGCGATAAAAAGTATAGACAGTAAGTGTAATTTTGAGATAATAATAATGCTTAGGGTACTAGGATAAGAGTGAATATTTGATTTGATGCCATATGAACAAGATAATTCAGTGCCTATTATGAAAAATTACGTCATGAAAAAGGCACCCCGTATTAATTTTTGCATGAGACCTTGTGGTCGATTATGTTATGACTATTAAGAATTACCCATAAAACAATTCACTGAAACTTTAATCCATCTGCATTTTATTTAATTAACCATTGTACAATTTATCTTGGCCATAAGCCGCGAACGTAGAAACT
>MU182710.1:48371-96554 GCA_016904865.1 Pissodes strobi
TATACCTTTTACTTTTTCTAACTCGCTTTACTCTGAGAAATCTACTTGAATACTTATACGTAACTGAATACTACCTTTTTGCAACTGCTTTGATCTTGGGCTACATATTTCATTTAACTGTAATCACATTTGTTATTAACTAACCACATAGTTTATATTATTAATACATATATATTATCAAAAATGGAAATGATAAGCCCACAAGCATAATACAAAACAATTATGTTATTCAGATATTTCGTTCATCTACTACTCATAACTTTAGTTTATCCCTCTCTTTGATATGATTTTTATTTCATGTCTATATTTCTCATATTTATTTTTATAATTAATAAAATAGTGTCCAGTTTTACCATATTGTCTTATTTTAAGATTAATAAGGAAGCACTATTAGGTTTTAGAAGGGCAAAATCAAGGTAAGGCCAGAGACAAAGAATGTCTGGTAACATTCTGGTCATTTAGGTGAGCAGAAAATAAATAAAAACAAACATAAAATAATTCCCCTTTAATTTAAAGCCCCTCGACCCCTATCAAACATAATAATTACCCTCAAAAACCAACAAAGAATTTACACTCATTACAGTTTGTTTACATATTTCGGTCGACCTCATACATGTCATCATGTCAATGGTCGACCTGTGATGACTCATAAGTTGCTGCTTCCTGGCCTTGTCGTATAGGTGGCCGTGGATGGATCGACCAAGAGGAGAGGCCGATTTTGATATGGTCGTCTACGGCTGTAAAGGATCTTAAAATGCGTATTTCTACATCGTTTTCTTTAGCATGAATATTTTAATGTGGATAGAGGACGATAGTAATTAATTCTAAAGCCGGCTCCAGGCTCACGCCGCGAAGTTGCGGCGTGAAGTCAAGCCGCGAATAGCCTTGAATGTCACGGCCTAGAACCTAATCTCTACACTCACAATGTTCACAGTTGTGTTCGCGCCTTTTTGAAAAATGGACGAAAACATTGTAACTACAGCCTTTATGGTGTGCGCTTTAGATAATTATAAAGTTTCTTTTTCAAGACCGACACAACTATGCCCATTAAAGTTCTAATCCGAAACCAAGCATCATTGTTTTGATTTTTGTCTTTGTAATACCGATGTTTGGCATCCCATAGTACAGGTTCTCCTTGGTAACGTTCCAAAATTGTAATTCTAGGTTGGGTTAGTACAGGTAGTCATATTTACGTATAAATATAAACACTAGACTATACTAACACATGGTACAATGCATTGAAATTTTTAAATTAAGGTTATGTGTTGTATGCCTTGAATGTGGGGAACGTTCAAGTTTCGCAGCCGAGAACTCTTTGAAGCGGACCATGGGCGTAGACAGGATTTTTTCTCAGGGGAAGGCGAACCGCAGATAAGGCCGTAGTGGTACTCTCAGGCGGAGCCTAAGCCACCGAAGACGGAAAATTTTTGGGGGTGCCACGCCCAATTTTTACTCAAAAGTCGTTAAAATCGTTAAAAAAACAAAGATTCGGCACCCTCTTGAATGGCATGGCATGAATGGTATGTTGAAAAATGAGTCGGTTAAATTCCCAGGGGGGGGAGGCACGCCCCCCCCCCCCTGTCTACGCCCATGAAGCGGACAAAAAGAGTAAAAAGACCGACTCGAAACGGGAAACAATCCGCGCACATCCGTGAACTCTGTGAAAAGGCGTGAAAACCAACCACACTCGTGTTCGCGGGTGGTCGCGGTGGGAGTCTGGAGCCGGCTTCATAATTGATGAGTCGTCTCCCTCATATTCGACGCGTATCGAGCAGATATTGAAATAAAACCACCTGATTTTTGTCTTTTTTTCAAGTGTTTTATCTATGTTTTTGTCTTGAAACTTACTTCGAGGTGAGCAGACCATTTTTATTTTTGCTGGGTTAATCTCGCCAGATCTGTCATCTGACGGTTTCTTTTATTAATCTGTTTATGTCGGTTTCTTTTATTAAATACGAAGTGATTTTACTTAGTGTGTTTTATTTGGCTCAATCTCAAACAGGATCCCGAAAGATTTTTTTTATGAATTATTTTTTTTTGTTGCGCTCTCTTCTGGCATGGTTTTACCTTCTCCGGTGAAGGCTTTGTAGCAAGTTCCGGGAACATCGCGGGGACTTCCACTTCCGTCCGTTTCGAAGTTGGTGGCGGTGAACACCTCTTAATTTAATTTAATTTTTAACTTTTATTCATTTTTAAAATTTAAAAAAAAGGGGTTTCCTTTTCGAAAGAAAAGTGCGTGGCAATTTTTGACATTCAGTTTTTAAGTTTATCGAATCTATTTTTCTGTTTTAGGACAATTTTCAGAATATATAGGGACTTTTAAAGCTGTGATCTGCTCAACAACATTTCTGATTAAATATCGGAAGTAGATTTATAATATCTAAATTTATACATTGTAATCTCTAATCATCGTGGCCATCTTGGCACGTTTTAGGAAATATTGTTGAATAAAAATTATCTTATTGGAACCTTTATCGAATATAGTTCGATATACTTATCGTGACTTTTGTTAACTTTTGCAGAAATATTTAACTTCGCAGTTTGAAGTTAGCAAGGAGAATTTCTAAATAACACCATTTGATTACCAGTTTCTGTTGGTTTTTATGTTTTGAGCAAGCTTCTGGTGCCAATACCACGTTTTTTTTTAAGTCATTTCGTGACATTGGCCCTTCCCAGATTTGGGAAGAAACGGATGGTTAACGATTAAACTTTCAGTTGCTGTCGGTAGAGGAATTGGGATATCCCACTTTCAGGAGGCTAAGGTGAGTTCTCTTTTCTTATTTCTGATTTATGAAATATAATATTGAATTTTTTTGAGAGCTCACCTTGGATTTTCACTTGTTTTCTCTGCCGACAGTAGACGGTAAATTAATACCCTTTCCAAACTTTTATCTTAATTTGCTTTGTTTATCTTTCTTGTGGCACTTAACGCTCACCTCACTCTCATCAGAACCATTGACATTTTGTGAAATGTCGATCGGTTTAATATCGTAATTTTTGCATTTACAGTTTTATTAATGCACGAATTTGACTTGTGGGGCATTTGCATAATTACCAATTCACAACTTTGAAGTACCTAATCATATCTTTCTCTTAATTTTTTTGACTAGTATTTTGCTTATTTGTAGAACTTTTCTATTCAATCAACTTTTGGGGACATTTAATTTATTTTGCACTTATTTAGAAGTGTGCTTAAGTCAAATTTAGTCATTTTTTTTCTGAGTAAACTTGAGTATCAGATTCATTTACGAATCTTGTATTTATGTTCATAGATTTAATTCTTAAGTAATAGAGCTTGATTTTTTTTGTTGATTTTTTTTAAATCACTGTTAATTTTTTTCATTTCTTCTTTTGATATTAATCAACATTCTGGTCTAAAACCAATTTTTCTCTTTGCATATTCTCACGGAGATTGGCGGAAGAGCTCGTATTGATAGTCAAGCATCAATCGAGTATACTCTACTGGCAAGCCTAGACGAACCAGCCGCATACGACGTTGGTTTTTTTAAAGTCCTCTGGTATTATCCTCACCTATAAAGGTCTAATAACCAACAGGCATCTGGAGAAGAGGAATGAGGTGAAGAAGAGACGTGTGTCCAACGAGGGATGAACGTCTAGACGAAGCTAAGTATTCTATTTGCCAATCTGAAGATCATTGTAAAGACCAGAATATTTCATTCATAACTAATTTTAATCATTCTGATTTTAACTGTTTTTTTTTGGTCAATTCTATAATTTAATTAATTGATTTAATTCTCAAGCTCTAATAGAGATTTGTTCAACCAAGTTGCTAGTTTAACTGATTCATTTTAATTGTATTTATTTACATAAATTATTGAAAATTTGTTTTTAAGAATATCTTTCATTTTCTGCAAGAAGTGAGATTCTGCCATTAGCGGCATTTACACAGGCGTTCCATTTCTTCGGTTTTGGAGCGCATTTTGGCGTATCACGACATTGCGCGCGACTGGAGCCTATCAGGATAGCCTGCGCGATTGGAGTTTACGCTCCAAAATTGTGGAAAAAACCGTACGTGTAAACGCCGCTATTCTCAACGCCTATCAAGTAATATTTATCAGTTCTTTTAAGTTTTTATTGGTAGTACTTGACAGTTACTTTGAGAATTGAGAAATGTCTAGCGCCCACAGAAAAATACATTACTATTAAATAAGTGTAATCCGCGCCCAAATTAGCTAGCCGGTACGTTTCCATAAAATCAGGAACACAATTCGTTACAACAAGCACAACAACAAAATCAAGAAAAATGATGCACGAATTATTGAAATATTGTTGTTTACACGCATGTTCGATGGCTCTACGTTTTATCTAGTTTTCGATGGGAAATAATGGTCAAAAATTAGTTGTTTCTTTTGCAAGTTCTAAATCTCAATGAGCTTATTCTGATTTTCGAATTAGTGATTTCCCAAAAAGTTAAAATTAGCAAATAATTCAAATTTAAAGTGAAAACAATAGAGTACAATACAATGTTTTGCTAAATGTTTTTTGTCGAATCCGAATGCGAGAAGCGATAACGTCGACTAATATCAACAAACGGAGAGTTTTCGTACGGTTTACGCTAGAAACGTTACTTGGTGTCCTAACAAAGAAAATATGGATCGCGAGGTGTGTGTGAGTTGTCATCGCGAAATTTTTGCTAATAGACCGGCAATCGAGTGTTCCGAATGTTACAGATGCTGCCATAGGGGCTGTTCAGGCCTAACAACAACACAGTTTAATGAATTCATCAACAAAATTAAAAAACATCGCAATTCGCATAATAATAATAATAATATAATAATTGGATTTGTTTGTTGTGTGAAGAAAGTAGAGTCGGCAAACGACTTCGTTCACCCGACGGCCAATGCTTGACTAAAAGTCCGGAGAATTCAAGCACTACGGCAGCGACAACTGTAACAACACCGAAATATAAAAGTCCGGTTATGAACACAAGCGCTATGGACGCAACAACGGGGATAATACCAAGGCCAAACCATACAATATTACCACACTTTAATCGCGATGTATCAAATATTTTGAATAGGAGGGATGTTGACATTAATGATGTAATTATTTTGATACAACAGCTACATGTGCAGCTGTTTAATGCTATCTGTGAACAAAATGCAACTACCCAAAATATCCTACAAGAAATGAAGAATTCCCAAAATGCTACTATTTCACAACTATTCAATCTGAAATCTTAGTTCTTAGAGAAGAGGTAGAAAGCCTTAAAGCTGCCAATCATCAAAGTGCAGGCGACAAACATTCTAACGGTGCAGAAAGTAAAGTTAATATTTTAACAGAGATGCAAGATAGAAGTGCTAGAGAGACCAATGTGATGTTATACAACATCCTAGAAAGCAGCTCAACGGATAAGCAGTCTAGAATAAACCATGACACCTCAAAAGTAACGGAGGTACTAAACACCATTGGAGTCACCCCAGAATCTATCAAGGTTATTAGAATTGGCAAATAAACCACCAATAAAGTTCATCCAGTCAAAGTGATTTTGTCCAATAAAAACCTTGTACGATCATGTCTAAGAAACAAACTTAGATTAAAGGACAGCGGTTTTGGTCTGGGACCTAAACCAATATAATAAGCTAAGAGACGAACTGAATTTAAGAAAAGCCACTGGTGAAGCAAACCTGGTCATCTGATACAAGCTGGATATACCAATCATTACCACAGTTCAACCCGAACCAAAAAACGAATAAGCTGCTATTTTCAAAACCTTAGCGGCATGAGAACAAAAATTCTAGACATAGGACATGCCATCAATTTGTGCAATTAAGATGTTGTGATATTTGTTGAAACTTGGCTGTCCAGTGATATTAATAGCAACGAGATGGGTGTGTGATTTTAACATATATAGACTTGATAGAAATCGGTTTACTCCAACGAAAACATTTTGACCTCACCCAACGGTGTCCAAGAAGTTATTCATATGAATAACATCGATCTGACGCTATCTAACGTTTTTTCAGAGATCTCAACCCTCCCTTCTTCTTTCTCCTCTGGTCCAGATGGAGTGCCACCATTTATAATAAAAAAATGTGCTTTCACTCTTTCCATTCCAAAGCTTAAACTTTTTAGGTTGTCCCTTAACCAAGGACTGTTTCCATCCTTTTGGGAGTATAGCTACATTCAACCGTTTTTTAAGTCCGGGGACAGACAGGCCATAGAGAATTATAGGGGTGTTTGTTTGCAATCTGCTATGCCAAAGCTTTAGTATAAGTAGGTAATAGGATGTTAGTTGGAAATCAACACGGTTTTCGCCCCAGTAGATCAACAATGACCAACCTTGTAGAATATCTTGAGGATTTAAATAATGCTATGGAGAGGGGCGTCCAAACAGATAGTATTTACACAGACTACTCAAAATCCTTTGACCAGGTCAATCATGACATGTTAGTCACTAAAATGAAACTTATGGGAATTCAAGACCCTGCTCTATCTTGGTTTAATACTTTTTTAAGAAATAGATACCAATGCGTTAGAACAAATAATTACTTATCTGTCCCATTTGAAGTTCCTTCGGGAGTAACACAGGGATCCCACTGTGGTTATTTTTACTTTTTACAACTCACATCCCCTCACTTGTCATTTGCTGACGACTTGAAGGTCTACCGAGCAATAAATTCTATATAAGACTCAGAAGCACTTCATATGGATATAAACACACTAGCAGAGTGGTCACTCATAAACGGACTACATCTAAATCCTTCAAAATGCTCTGTTATTACATTTTCTAAAAGCAAAAACCTAAGAAGACGCTTTATCTATGATTTGAACGGCAATGAGTAAACACGAACACACCAGGTGAAAGACCTGGGGGTAATTCTTGATACGGAGTTAAATCTTAAAGCCCACATTAACGCAATAATTGGCAAAGCGTTTAAACATCTTGGATTTATTCTACGCCAAAGTACTCTCCATATATAATTAGAACATTATTTTTGACTTTTGTAAGACCTTGCGTGGCATACGGATCGATCGTTTGGTCGCTACATTATGCGAAACATATTAAATCTATAGAAAGAGTCCATCAAAGGTTTTTTAAATCTTATGCATTTAAGCTAGGTATAGATATTTTCAACTTGGAGTACACCGAAAGATGTAGCCTTTTAAACTTACAATCACTGAAGGGTCGTGGGTATCAGCAGGAGCTGGTTTTTGTCTACAAATTGGTAAATGGTCTGATTGATGCTCCAAACCTCCTTAAATTACTTAATTTTAATGCCCCAGGTCATACATATAACAGTAGAAATGTCTCCCTTTTTCGTTGTCCGTTTCATAGAACAAACTATGGACTTAACAACCCCATGTCTAGAATGCAAAAACGTTTTAACGATAATTGTGATATCTTTCATTTGTCTACATCCCTGCGAAAGTATCAAAATGTTATTATAACCTCTATAAGTGAAGCACTTGTTCAGGCTTTTTTGTCTTTTTTATGCTGCATAGTCTATTGTTATGAGATTATAATGCTAAATTATTATGTATCTGGATAATTGTATAAAACTAGTAAGTGTTATTACCTATTGTTTGTATAAATGGTGTTACCGTTGATAAATAAAATAATAAAAATAATAATAAATCTGGGGAAACACTGAAAGTGAAAATCAACAATCGGGAACACGTCGAATACAATGATCATTTGTGCGAACCATTTGTTCGTGCAGGCGCAGCGCGTTCGGTTTGTTCGGAGAAAAATGTTCAGATCAGGACGCACCTTCACGGTACATAAGCTTTAATGCTAAAACCTGAAAATCTGCGCATTTAGAGTGTTTTCCGCAAAATTAAATGGAATTCTCTAAGCTAAGTTATAAATGTCAATAAACGCTATCATATTATTTTATTTTTATTATTCTTGTCACCTTGTCAAAGTCGATTCAAAACTTGACAAAGCGCATGAGCTTTTTACTGTTTTAATTGCATTTACTAACCATTGATTTTTCGTTCTTGACAACGGGGGCAGAGTCGTTCCTCGAAAACCCGCGCGACGCGCTGAACGTTTCCAGTTCTTTTAGGATTTTCAGCTTCGTTCGGATCACTAAATCTAGACACTTGTGCTCTTAGATTGGGTTTCCTTGTCTAAGCTTGTGCTTTTTCCTTAGACCCCCGGCCAGAGCCGAAGCGGACTCATTCTTTAAAATGCATACAAGTGAAGTGGAGCATAGGCAACAATTTGTCAGATAAACACGTTTGTTAGACGCAATAAATTAAAGTTTTGTTAAATTTACTAATAAATATTTTCATTAGCAGTAAACAAGTTTACAATTTCGTTCGTTATCAAAATCTCTTAACAGCCTCCTAGTATTTACCTGTTGCAATACATACACTTTAACTGGTATGGATCTGCAAATTTAGAGTGTTTTCCGCAAAATTGAATTGCATTCTCTAAGCTTACACATTCTAAATGCAAATAAACGTTATCAGATTTTATTTAAGTTCTTATTATTAAAACGCTCTCTATATTCAATCGATTTTCCTAAATTTTAATCAAGTGGAAAGAGGTGTTTCGGATTAACGCTTCAGAAACTACATAAAAAATACTCACATCCAAGATTGACTTATGCAACTTTTTGATATTATCGGATAACTTTTTAATCTTATTGGACATAGTAGTCTCATATTCTGAAATTTGTCCTCTAACATCGTTAATCACATCCTGAAGTTTATTCATTCGCCTTTTCTGTTGCGATTTTATGATTATATTTTCGTCTTCTCTTTTTTTGAGGATCTGGTAGTTATAGTCCAGTTTTTCACTGTTCAGTAAGGCAAGTGCTTTAATTTTCTCCAGTTCTCTTTGCAATTCTTCTATATCGTTTTCTAATTTTATTTTGGTTTCCCTGTAGTGTTCCTAGAATGAATTTCTACTATATTGAATACTTTGCACAGATGGCAAGACATATTTTTAGATAATATAGCGTGTGTGGAAGTAAATATAAGTAACATTAAAATATTAATATTATTAATTTCTTCAGTTCACAATCTTCAGATGAAATTTGGTCTAGCATATTACAGTTTATATATGTGAAAGACAATTTACTCATGCATATTTACTAAATATCAGCCATGTTTCAATTGTTAAAATTGGGCGACAGTATGCTATGGTTGCGCTTTGATTTGAAATTAAATATGCATAAAATCGTAGTTTTGCAAACCTGAAAGTCAATTCTTATTGCCTGCATTCTTCGGTTAAACTCTTCCACCTGCTTGAACTTTGCCTCACTGTTAGAAATCTCTTGATTTTCTCTTTTCCAGTAAAGTTCGTCCCATTTTTTGTCGGTAATATCCATTAGATTTTGCCTCTCTTGTAAGACAACCATTTCCAACACACCCAGCTCTTCTCGATAAGCACTCCGCATAAAAGATATCTACAAGAAATAAGTTTTAGTAGTATTTGAACCAACAAACGTCTAGATTGTCGATTAAAGTTTGATGATTTTATCAAGGAAGAGTTTGTAGCAATGAAAAGATAAAATATTCTTTGTCTACCTGTTTTTCGATTCTTTGAGACAGGGTGTTGATATCTTCAATTTGCTTTCGTTGATCTTTGGTAAATTGCCTTTCAGCGTTTTTTAGTTCCTCGTTCAGCATCGAAATGATTCCGTCCTTTTGGTCAATAAGCATGTCGCACTTCTCCTTTTGATCCATGATAGCTTCATGTATCATGAGTGGATCTTTATGACGTTGGATTGACTATATTTATGAAATTAATAGACTGTACATACAAATAATATAAGGTAAAACTAAACTAGCCTCTGTAACTAAATTTTAAGCCATATATTCTGGAATGACAATTTCTATACTCACTGTCCACTTGTTAGCAATTTTGTTAAATAGTTCACTAGCCGCTTGTGCTTCTTCATCTAACTGTTCATATATTTTCTCTTTGTTGATGCCTTCGCTTTCTCTTCTGTCAACTTCTCTGGAGTCATTTGCTACTCGTACGTTCGTAACATATTCTTCACCTATAAATTATTGTTGCATTCACCGATTATAGTCAAATATTGTAAACTTGATTTCAACGAATTTGTTTAAAAATATATAATTTTATGCTCATACAGAACGGCGAATTGAAATTTAAAAAAAAAGTAAATTTTTCTCCTAGTTCGCCACTCTGTCAAGATCAAATTGTGAAAGAAAACATTAAACACTTTACCTTCGAGAAGACATTTTTCCAAGAGTTCTGCACTTTTTTTGAGTTGAATTTGAATTTCATCAGTTTGATCATCTTGTTGAGTTGACTTATCTAATTGATGGAGACTGAGTCTGCTATAAAATTAGTACAAAAAAATGTAGCATGTGATACGTATGTATAAATTACCTAACTAAGTTTGGGTTTGGAACCTTCGGCAAAGAGTTTTATCCACAATGCCGAAACAGGACAGTTTTAATCACCTCCATATGATCCTAACATGGTTAACAAAACGCGCGTCCAGTGCCAAAATAGTATATTAAGATACTAGATTTAAAAGACCATATTTTTTCGCACGAGCACGAAATTAAGAAACGTGTATTTTATACTATTTTTTCTATTTTGCAGGTTTTTAATGAAAAACATTAATTTATTCTAGTCCCGGTCAAAAGTTGGGAGGCCATCTAGTCACTTTTGACGTCTATATTAGTAGGAATCCCATTCAAAGCGGTATCGAAATTTTTGCTAGTCTTGCCATTGAACAATATTTTTAATATCATAGTAACCAGTCAACAAAGGTAGTGTCGAAAAGAGTTTCTTTTCGACACTCATTTGCGTATCGAAATGGAATCATTTTGAACCCAACCACGGTAACTGTTGGATATAACACTCTGATATAACCCCCATCATAGAAATTCGGGATTTTTTCGTTTCTAGTGGCCATTCGCACGGCCTCTCTTAATCCAAGATTAAAGTTAAGGTGCACCTTATCTGGTATATTTGCATCAAAAATACACCCATAAGGTGCACTTTCACTTAATCTTGGGTTAAGAGAGGCCGTGCGAATGGCCATTAGTATTCTAATACATTAACCTCTTAAGTGGTTATGACATATATATCCGCATTTCAAAAATGTAATCATAATGCCTATGACGGACATATTCGCCACAATATTTTTCTTGGAGCATTTAATAGCTATGCCGAATATAGTCGCATGCGAGGATTTACAGCGTTAGTAGATCCCTAATATTAGTGACGCGTCGCGTCGCGTCCGTCGGCGCCAACGAAATTTCTAAACAGTTTTTGTCTTGATTTTGGGTATGTCTTGGGTTAGTTTGGGTTAGCACCTGGTTAGTTTCCTTTTCATGAGACCCCGTAGCGAGCGAAGCGAGCGGAGGGCCATGCAGATCGACCAATAGGAAAGGCCGATTTTTATATAGTGCATTATTTGTGTAAAGGATCTTATAATGCGTCTGAGCAGGTCCATATATCGTAATGGTAATTTTGTATGCGGCATACGCATTCAGCGCCCGGCGCACAGTGGAGCGAGCTTGGACATCGAATTTCTTGCACACATTTTTTTTACTACTGTACCGATTTGAATAATTTATACCTGGTTTGAAAAGAAACACAAATGACTTTTAAGTGCTTTCTATAAAATGTGTCGCCATTTCAATTTCGCGATGGCGGACATAGCGAAACAAAATGTTATGATGATGCCCAGTTATAGGCTTATGGGACTTATATTTTGATATATTTTGAAGGAACGAACAGTTCATATGAAGGTGTTTTCAAAAAACAATAGTTTATGAGACCATAATATGGTCATATACAGTGTGTCTGCTTAAGTTCGCACTATTTATTATTAATTTTAAGACAAAAAGTTATTCTTTATAAAAAGTTCTGCATGGTCCAAAACCTAGAATGCAACCATTAGCTGACAAATTTTATCAGTACATATCAGTATGTACGAAGTTTTTCAAAAAACATGATTTTCGCTCAAAAGCGAACTAATATGAATTATGCTAAGAATTTTAGGAGGAATCCAAAAATAAATCCAAATATAGGGTGACCTAATTAAAAGAAATTGTTCTGCCTCGTATATGGGAGATTTTTGGAACAAAATTGTTGAAAAAAAGTATTTTCAAATACCTACATGACCCTACTTTTACTTTTATTGTGACAAGTAAAATAAAAAAGTTAAAGTGGGCGACATTATAGTGGATCACCCTGTACATACGATAGACCTCTAAGACGACCTTCAAGCTACTTATATTTAAGAAAAAAAATGTATGAATTGATATCATTTTTGCTATTATGTCCGGCGCCAGCGTTAAACAGTTCCAGTGTGATAGGCGTCGAAATATTGAATGCTCCTGCGGGGAACAACATAAACTATTTTTGCTCATGACACTCTTTGTTTGTTGCGAATAGTTGCAGCTAAACTGCATGGTGATTGATTCAGTAGAAAGTAAAGATTAGTAAAACATCGGGACTCAGCGAGACTTTTTGTTTTGGTGAAAATAATAACGTCATTTTTTAAATTTTTTATGAAAAATAATCCACGAGTGGAAAAAGACATGCAAAAAAAACTTATACCAGCCAATATTATTTTAAAATTGTCTCCTAGAATAGAAATAACAACTTTGTACAAAAATCATAATTTAGTGACAATTTAACCATTTAATATTATGATCTTTATGCTTTTTAGATGATATATTTCATTAGCAAGAGTTTTGTTCTATGTGATAATTCAAAACATTAGTTGATTTATTTAACCAAATTTGACTTTTAGTAGATAAAGTATAGACTTTTCAACAAAAAAATTACAAAAAAAATATTATAAAGTGAAATGATACATTTGTTGCCATGTCCGGCCTTTAGCATTGGTCGTTCCAGTGTGCGGAGGCTGAGTTGCCGGGATGCAGAAATTCCGAATCGCGATACCGAATGCGTCGCTCGTGCCATGTGAATAGGTCCATTTGAATGTGTATGTTTAACCTGTATCTCGGATACGCGAATCTGGCGTACGGTATCCTCGTGTGAAAGCGCTACATGGTATATGTCCTAAGCCAGAATACAAAATGTACTTTTTCCGTAGATATAATATTGAAACACCTTTTTTTCAAAAATTATGAGTAAAAAAATATTTCATTTACCACTGATATTTTTAGACTTTGTCGGTAACACAACAATAGACGAAAATACCAAATTACAAAAGCTTGCAAACATTTTGCCGGTATTACACAACCTGAGAGAAAAGTTTATGACTACTTACATACCAGAAAGGGATATTTCCATCGATGAATCTTTGATAGGCTGGAAAGAAAGATTAGGCTGGAAACAATATATTCCATCAAAACGGAAGAGATTTGGAATAAAATTATTTGCATTGTGTAAAAGTAGCTCTGGTTACATGTTTAATTTTATAATATACCTACACCCGCGACGATACACACTATGCAGACAAATATTACCAAGAACCAGTATCCGCTAGGATAGTTCTTTCCCTTATGGATTTCTTATTACAAAAATGATATCGAGTATTTTTGGATAATTTTTATACTAGCATCGATTTGATTGATAAATTAATAAAGAATAGGACAGATTGTATTGGAACAATACGAATAAATAGAAAAGGTCTTTCATAAGAAACTTTCCAAGGGAGAAACCGTTGCTCGTTATAGGAAAAAAATTATGGTTCAAAACTGGCGAGATACGAAAGAAGTTCTAATGATAAGCACTATACATGATGCAAGCATGGAAATAATTCAGCAAAGAACTGGAGGCTATCAAAAACCTGTATGTATTTTAGATTATAACAGTAAGATGGCTGGAGTAGACATGACTGATAATTACTTAAATTTTTATGGAACTACGAGAATCAAGATAACAAAATCTATATGAAAATATTTTGGCATTTTTGAGTCTATCGACTTTAAATTCATACCACATTTATAGAAACGCTGGGGGAAAACTAAAAAGGCCAAACTTTCATATAGAGCTTGGCAAAAAGCTTATAGAAAAATAAGGTCAAACAAAGACCACAGAGAAGATCAAAGACTCCACTACCGGCAAGATATGCTGAACGTCACTTCCCATCAATAATCCCACCTACAGCTAAGCAGAAAAAAAAAACAAAAAAGCGACATTTTACATTTAATTATTTATTTATTGATAATTTACTAAACTGTTGGGTTTAAAGGTGTGCAATATGCACTGAAAAAAATACGTAAGGAGAGCCGGTACTGGTGTAAGGAATGTCACACTGGTTTGTCCGCCCCATGTTTTGCCGAATTTCGCACTAAGGGATAATGGTGTGATTATTTAATTCACAAATTACTTAGTAATTTTAATGTTGATACTATTTTATTGAAGGTACAGAATGACTCGTTTCCATAATGAAGCAAAGTAATCGCCTATACTGCCACCGTCTAAAGATATTCTAATAAGTCCGCTCACTCGAGCGTGCCGCTGAAAATTTTCCTTCTGTTTGCGCCAAACCCTCGCCGATCGAGGACCTGTCAATGTTAAGATGGCAAAGCGTATTTTTTCTTATTGTACTGTTGTGTAACTACACGTGATCTCTCCTTCTTTCTCTCTTATGGAATTGGTAAATAACTATTCATTTTTTATGAGACGAAGGGAAACTAACCGAAAGTTGATTGGACGACTAACCCAAACTAACCAAATTTATTAAAATTGGTTATAACGTATCGGAACCGGTTCAAATGACTAAAGTAAATTGAGACTAAGTGAAACTAGCCGAAAGTTGATTAGACAACTAACCAAAACTAACCAAATGTATTAAAATTGGCTATAACGTACCGGAACCGTCTAAAATAAGATGAGACTAAGAGAAACTAAATGAAAGACGACTAACCCGATCTAACCAAATCTATTAAAATTGATTATAACCTATCGGAACCGGTTGAAATGACTAAAATAAGCCGAGACAAAGTGAAACAAACTGAAAGTTGATTCGGCGACCAACCCAAACCAACCAAATTTATTAAAATTGTTTGTAACCTATCGGAACCGATTCAAATATCTAAAATAAGTTGATACTAAGTGAAACTAACTGAAGCTGTGTCGGCGACTAACCCATTCTAACCAAATCTATTAAGATTGCTTATAACCTATCGAAACTGGTTTAAATGACTAAAATAACTTTAGACAAAGTGAAACTAATTGCAACTGGATTCGACGACTTACCCACACTAACCAAATCTATTAAAGTTGGTGATACATTATCAGAACTGGATCAAATGACTACGATAAGTTGAAACTCGATAAAGAAGTATTCACTTTAATCACGTGTACTGTGCTACCTGCTACGCGCGCTTGTCTTCAGTATCCCAGATTAAGCAAATATAATCGAAACTAACTTTAATTAATCAAACAAGCGCATTGAGACGAGCGTGCTACAAGCTGGAACAACCGTCCCTAACACAAAACCAAAATTAACCCCAACTAACAAACGTAACCAAAAAAAAATAAAACATGACTTTTCACCGACGGGAATCGAACCCTGGCCGTAGTATCACAAGCATAGAAGCTGATCTTGAAACGCAACTGCGCATGATTGCAAATAGTTATACTGCAGAGGCTAGACGCTTGTATAAAAACGCAAGGAATATAAGGAAATAAAATATAGTCAGCAAGAGAAATAATCATAAGTCTCAAATCCTCTTCTCTACCTTTGATATCGATCAATGAATAATATCACTTCTGATCAGCTTAATATCACTATCGCTTTGCCTGTCTTAAATAAGTTGTATAAAATAATAATTTTAGGAATAATATATATTGGTTTAAAATTAGGACAACACAACTATTGACTAACATAAAATTGTCAGACAGAGAAATGTACAATTTTAATTAAAAATCATGTAGAATTAAAAAATTAATCTGGCAACACAGCCTTGTCTTCAAACCTGCCCTGAGCCGTTTGCGAGATTTCAATAAAAACAAAAGAATACATTGAAAGTCGACAGACAAAAGTAGTAGCAATTACAGTAGATTTGTACAAGTTTTTAATGATGTTTTATAAAAAAAAGTTACGAGTAGCACAGTATACGTGATAGAAGTGAATACTTCGCTATCTAGTCTCAACTGATTTTACTTTTGGAGCCGGTTCCGGTACAATATCATCAATTTTAATAAATTTGGTTAGTTTTTATTAGTCGTCTAATCAACTTTCAGTTAGTTTCACTTAGTCTCAACTTATTTTAGTCAATTGACTCGGTTCCGATACGTTATAATCAATTTTAATAGATTTGGTTAGGTTTGGTTAGTTGTCTAATCAACTTTCAGTTAGTTTCACTTAGTCTCAACTTATTTCAGTCATTTGAGTTGATTCCGATACGTTATAATCAATTTTAATACATTTGATTAGGTTTGGTAAGTCGTCTAATCAACTTTCGGTTAGTTCCACTCAAGGTTCCACTTAAACTTAACTTATTTTAGTCATTTGAGTCGGTTCCGATACGTTATAATCAATTTTAATAGATTTGGTTAGGTTTGGTTAGTTGTCTAATCAACTTTCAGTTAGTTTCACTAGTCTCAACATATTTTAATCATTTCAGTTGGTTCCGATACGTTATAATCAATTTTAATACATTTGATTAGTTTTGATTAGTCGTCGAATCGACTTTCGGTTAGTTTCACTTAGTCTCAACTTATTTTAAACATTTGAACCGATTCCGATACGTTATAATCAATTTTAATACATTTGGTTAGTTGTCTAATCAACTTTCGGTTAATTTCACTTAGTCTCGTTTTATTTTGGTCATTTGAGTCGGTTCCGATAAGTTATAATTGATTTTCATAGATTTGGTTAGTTTGGGTTAGTCGCTTAGCCAACTTTCGGTTAGTTTCACTTAGTCTCAACATATTTTAGTCATTTGATCCGGTTCCGATAGGTTATAACCAATTTTAATAGATTTGGTTAGATTGGGTTAGTCGTCGAATCAACTTTCATTTAGTTTCACTTAGTCTCACCTATTTTAGTCATTTGAACCGGTTCCGATACGTGATAATCAATTTTAATAGCTATGAGTTAGTCGTCCAATCAACCACTTATTAAGAATAAAAAAACCCTAGATGGAAACACTTTTTTCTTCAAACATCAGTAAATCCGTCATTACTCGACTGTGTAGACGGCCGTGAGGTTTCGTTTTTCCTCCGCCGGAGCTTTACTTTTCACTTTTTCGCCGGCGGAGGTAAAAGTGTTGTCATGGCAACATAGATTCAAACAAACAACAAAATAAGTGTCAACAACTCATGATTTATTAAACTAAAATTTGTATTTATCACTCAATTTGTGCACTGCATTTCTAAAAATCACTAATTTAGGAACAAATTGGTTATTATTTAATCGAACTTACTCAATAACTGCTTGTCAATACGGAATTAAAACGCAATCGAGGACGCAATTTTAAAAAATAATCATTGTTGACAGTGTCCACTGACCGCTTTATGTTACATTACTATAGCAACTAAGCCGCCTTAGGAACCCACTTAGAGCGCGCCATGAAAAGTATCACTTTTCCTCCATATAAAATAATATACTATTATATGAAGGAAAAGTGATACTTTTCATGGCGCGCTCGTGTTTAACAGCCGAACGGAGTGAGGCTGGTAATAGAGAGCAAGCCATGAAAAGTAACGTTTCCTCCAAATAAAATATGCGGTTTTTTCTTCAAATGTCGACAAATTAATGCAATAACATCTCTTTTTAATAGTAATAATTATTATTATTAAAGATAAGTGGGTTCGCAAGGCGGCTTATACCGGTGTCGGTGAATAGGCACAGGTTGTTGCTATAGTAATGTAACATAAAGCTGTCAGGGGACACTGTCAACAATAATTATTTTTTTTTAAATTGCGTCTCCGATTGCGTTTTAATTCTGTATTGATAAGCAGTTATTGAGTAAGTTCGATTAAATAATAACCAATTTGTTCCTAAATTAGTGATTTTTAGAAATGCAGTCACACATTGAGTGATAAATACAAATTTTGGTTTAATAATTCTTGAGTTGTTGACGCTTATTTTGAAGTTTGTTTGTATTGTATCTATGTTGCTATGATAACACTTTTACCAGAGTATACTCTGCTTTTACCTCCGCCGGCGGAGTAAAGCTCCGGCGGAGTAAAAACGAAACTTCACTGCCGCCTACACAGTCGAGTAATGACGGATTTACTGACGTTTGAAGAAAAAAAATATTATGATGCATATAAGGAAAAATAGCACGTTTTAATTCTAGTTTTTCAAATCTCCTTCCTTTAAAAACTAAAGTGCGCATACGGGATTTTCAAAGCCAAAATATCCCGGTGGCTGTAGACGCTTGTCGTTTTGCGCACGTCTCTCACTTACTGGATGAAACTAACCCAACCCAAGCCAACCAACACCAACCCAAATTAAGTAACACTAACCGAAACCAACCCAAACTAATAAAAACTCATTAACTTTAAACAACAAAAATTATAAAAAAATATGCAAAAAATCTTGTTTCCGCCAATTTATTGTTTTTCAAATTTACTTCTTTAATGCATTACAATTCTTAGAAATGTAAAAAATCGTGAATTTCTATGATGGGGTTATATCCAATTACCCCGGGGTAATTATATTTTATATAGCACCATTATAACAATTAACCCAAATTAGAAAAAATAATAATATAAAATCTTGTTTCCGCCGATGTATTTTTTCAACATTTCAAAATCGAAATAATAGATTTTGAGGAAGACCGATGACTGAAATACTATTCCGTTCCAAACCTTTTTTTTAATGCCTCGAACCGCCGTTCAATTCTCAACCTTCTTGCCAACTTGCGTTCGTCGGGATCAGCTGATGTAACTTGAGGTTCTAGTTCTTCAACAAGTGTCTCAACTATACTTTTTCTTAACGACATGATAATGAAATAAAAAGTTACCTTCTCAAAAACTATAAACTCACATTACTGAATATAAAAATTAAATTCGATCAATCAAATTTTCCCTCCCATAGCAACATTGCTCGGCCGATAAACGCCTGCTTTATCGGCCTGTTGCCAAGTCATCAAAGAATCGCCACAATGTTAGTTACGACCGCTCCGGTAATTCACCTCTAGCGAGCAAGGGTTACAAACCATAATGAAAGTTGGGTGGACGGGACGCGTATTGGCATATTGTACTATAGTACTATTATTCAGAGCAGCTGTACTCTCATTCGCAGTATACTATGGCCATTGTCTTTTACTGTATAAACAATGCTATGGCTTTATGTTACGCGTAATTTCAAAATACAATATATACCGCGATTCAGAACACCACTCTGTTTTAACGGTCTAAAACGAAGTATATGATGGGTTAGTTTGGGTTAGTTTCGGTTGGATGGGTTAACGCAAACTAGCTCAAACTAACCTAAACTAACCAATTATATACTGCGTTTCAGACTGTTAAAAGAGAGTTGTGGTCTGAATCGCGGTACATATTCTATTTTGAAATTACGCGTAACATAAAGCCATAGTATACTGCGAATGAAAGTATAGCTGCTCTGAATATAGTATAATATGCCAATAGGCGGGTTACGGGACTTGGCTTATTTACTATTTAGAGCTAAGATTTAGAGAGTTTGTTTGAATATATTCACGGTGCATCAACGAGTTGCTTCCAACGGGTCTAGTGGTCTAGTGGTTCGATGCTGCATTTGTGATACGACCTTTCGGGTTCGATTCCCGTCAGTGACAAAACTTTTTGTTTTGTTTACTTATATAATGTGTTATTTGTATCCCATCTGCGTCTGCTAGTACATATTAACAAATCAATCGAAGTAAAATATTTTGGATTCCGGATATTTATAAAAATCGGGCACAGCAAAACGCTTGGCATTATTATTAAAGGAAATGAGATCAGGACAGATATTTATATTAATTGAGGATGGGTAGCGTCGAAAGTTACCAAAATCTACTTATGTTATTAATATATTAATTAATATTATCCCAGACCCATTGGTCGGGATAATCAAGTGATTTTATTATTGCTTAAAACCATAAAGAAGGGTGTGGTATCTTAATTAACCACTTTTAACAGTGGCGGCTCGTGGAGTTCAGTAACGGGTGGGCAGACGAAGTGGGGAATAAAATTTGTGAAAGGTGCAGAGAAGAGGGCCGCAGGCAAATTTTTGGGGGTGCCACGCCCCATATTTACCCAAAAGTCATTGAAATCGTTAAAAAATCACGTCTTCCTCGAGCTAACGCAGCGGATTTTAGTTTTTACCAAGCATTATTGGCATATTTTCCATTGGAATATTCCCAGGTCAATTAAACGTAAAAAAAGTTACTATAGTTTATTTCTGATCATTTTAATACAGCAGTCCTTGTTAACGGAAGAATACTGCTCGTGCCAGCTGTTTATAAATTATAAAATGCCGTATTTCTTTGTTTAAAAGTAAAGACTATATAAATTATAAATTGAAAAATATTAGTACATTTTCGGTTTTCATATTTATATTTGTAAAGGGTGAAGTTTACCTACTGAATAGCTGCTGCCACTGGTTATATTACGATATGCATGCAAATTGCAGGAAAAAAGTGAAAGGATCTAGCGCTCTATGTTAGTCAGCATATTTGCAATTTTCATTTCCATTCGTGTTGGCAACCTTTACTAAACTGTAAGTATACCGTTCAGCAAGAACCATGGCTGTTGCTCGACACTTGCACTAAAACTTGCCATTAACCGCATAATTTTAATTCGCATAAAATCAATAATTAATCACAAACTTAGGCACTGAAAAAATATCGTCAACGGGCTCAATGGCAATCCCACGGCAACAGGCAAGCCGAATAGCCGAATATGCCCGATAGGCTAGCCCACAGAGCCGAGCTTCCTAGGTGCCATTTGAATTTAAACACCTTAGAAAACATTTTCATTCCGTAATTTATTGTTAAAAACAATATTTTTAGCTTTGCTTATTAAAACCGAGAACCGAGACATATTACAAAGAAATTATAGGTCGGAAGACAGCTTTTATTATGGTCAAAAATGGAAAAACAAACAATATTTATGTCAATATTTCTTAAGATGCTACCTCGACCGCCTTGTGTATGGCATGGTTGGGGTACTTCAGCACATACGCGCCACTCCTCCCTCTTTGTCTTTATCATTAGAAATATCAATTGCGTTTGTCTTTCGGTCGGTCAGACCGTTTGGGCTCGCCCCGCCGCACTGTATTCTTTAGTAGAGAACACTGGATATACGCGATACGACTCGACTGGTCGAGGGAGATACGATTTATTTGGCTACAGTCAGCGATTTGAGCTCCTGTTTTTCGGTGAAGTTTTAAATGACTAATAATATAATAATTATATAAGTTTTTGAATTATATTTGTTCTATAATAATATATAATACTGCGGACGTAAAAAAAATACTTTTTATTTTACATTTTACTGAATTTTTGTAGGGTGGGCACTGCCCACCCTGCCCACCCCGACGAGCCGCCACTGACTTTTAATAAACTGTATTAATATAGAGTGGTGAGATGAAATGAAACATGTATTCGGTTTGATATAATTTAATAATGCAGGTGTAAATTGCATTTTAATATGATAAGATATAAATGAACAGCGTTTTCTATGGTAAATAGAAATTATATATGTACAATTCTTAGAATAATTGCAGGCATTCGTCCATTTAAGCATAAAATTAATATTACAAAAGGTGTCTTACAATTAGATATCTACTAAAAAGTCTTGATTGTTTGATTTAAAAATGAGTTTTTATCTTTCTTATTTTGATACTTTTCGTTCTCCAACTTAGAAACTTTCACACAGCGTACCTTATCACCTTGACTCTGCTTTACCTGTCTGCAACGGGGAGTGATTTTACTTAGTTATCCTCCAAACTTAATTTTTGTGTTTTCGGAAACCATAAATCCAGCTTTCACATTGCTTACAGAAGTTCGACCATGAATTTCAAGCCCCCATCTTATGTTCCATCTTCCACATGGGACGCAATATATCGTTCTGACTTCGAAGATTTGTTTAAAAAAGCCCAAAAGGAGGTCTTTGTCCAACCTTGGACAAAGATAACTGAGGTGCACGAAATATTCTCTAATATTTGTGCATAGAAGAGAAATTGGCCTAAAAAGGAATTTGATCTTTTGGCGCGAAGAGGCAGCTGCTGGAGCGCGGTGACAAAACCGATCCAGCAACGTGTAGTGTTAGATTAGAGTGTTAGATTAGCGGTCGCGCCGGTCTAAAATCGTTCCCGATTACGAAATACTGCGTGCGACGCCTCGCACGCCATCTAGTGTATGTGGCGATGACTCCAGCGATTGTATTCGCGCTATGTCTTCGTGATCTAATCAATTTGCGGTATTAGACGTGGTGGTCTAGAGGTTTAGACGGTTGGGTCTCAATTCTGTGAACTTGCATGTGTTTCCTCGAATACAAACACAATGGTGTCGGGAACGATTTTAGACTGGCGCGACCTAGCGACTAGTGAGTGTTAGCAGAACACTGACTTGATTAATTTCTTTCCTTGAGCTAGTCGCCTAGCGGCAATATCACATAATAAAAGTGGGCGGTAACACATACCGAATTCATTTGAGATATAAAGGGTAGAAACTGTTTTCTTTCTTTATTTGACAGACTGATTGTTCACAATGCTGACGGAGACCAAAATACATTAAATTTAAAACGATTACAAACGTTTTCTTTACGAGTGAAGAGTTGCTATATTGTAATCTATTATACTGGCAGGACTGTTGCACAGGATCGAATTAAGGGATCGTCTGTCCAGGTTTGGACTAAGGGGTTGTGCAGAACGGACATACGCTAATTTAAATGTACAAATTGGGTTGTATCCGGGGTGAAATAAATCTATTTTGAGTTTAATTAGGGCTCATTCATTCTACATACATACAGGGTGTTATCACCAAACTATACGATGAAAAACGATAGTGTCTACACGTGGTGGAATATTTCCCCAACACCCATTGTGTACGTGAATCGATTTTTTGCTCGCGAGAGATCTGCCATTGTTTAAGGAGGATTATAATATAAACAATGGATTTGCACTTACATAAAGGTCATTTCGGTTTAGTACAAAGCATAAGCTGATGGTACCTTTTTCACCTGAAAATATACATTTCCTCGATAAAAAAATCAGGATACTGTTTCGCCATCTTTATAACCTGAATTCCAAAACAAAACTAATCTTTATTAAGCAAAAATAACAACTCTACAAAACGTAGGCTGATAACAAAACATTTTATTAAAAATATACCAGCACAAAATACAGACAAAGTAAGTGGGTGTGCGAAACAATTTTGACAGTAAAAAAAAATAGGCACTTACAAAGTTCAGCATTTTACAAAGTTAAAGTAAACAGCGAAAAAATGAGTAGTTAGTGTAGAGTCCCAAATCTGGCTGTGTTTACTCTTATGTATCCGAACTTTTTCCTGAGAAAAGTGTTAACGTTAACCTTAGTGTATTTCTGCTATTTTAAATATTATATTATTTTTACTAATTTATGCTTTGGTTAAATAAATTTTTTAGAATCTTTTATCGTGTTTCTTTTCTAGTTTTTCTAAAATCTGTTATTTTTTATTAAAATGAATGTAAATTTATACTTAATTTAAATCTGAATAAAAAACTACATTATAATTATTAATGTTTTCAGTTCGAAATCGAAAAAAAAATCAAGTGAGAGCCGAAGTCATATTGGGGCCCGAAAATTTGCTAGGGCCTATGGCCCAACTCCTCGGAAAATAGGCCCTGATGTTTCTTTTATTTTTTAACGTTATGCCTTGATGTTTCTTTTGTTTTTTAAGGTTATGTTAAGGTTGCTGGTTCGATCCCCGTCAGTGCCAAGCTATATTTTTAATTATTTTTAAGGTTATGTTTGTAAAACGTTTTTTTTTTATTTTGGGTATGCCTTGGATTGGTTTGGGTTAGTTTTGTTTGATTGTGCCACGGAGCTAGCGAAGCGAGCGGAGGGCCATGCGAAATAGCCTATTTATTGCCGCCCTTCAGCCAAGGTTGCTGAAAGTAACCAGAGAAGTTCAAAACAAACCGCTGTCTGAAGACGCTCGTTCAAAAGACGGTGCCCGTACCACATCGGGAGGCTTCAGAGTTGCGTGCGCATCACACTATTGACAAGAATGTCTAATATTACACTTCACGCATGGTCCTTCGCTCGCTACGGACGCGCAGCCAACAGAAACTAACCAAAACTAACCCAAGGCATGCCCAAAATGAAGAAAAAACTTTTTTATGTCTTCCACTGGAATCGAACCCGGGCCGCCGTTTAGCAGATACAGCATCCAACCACTGAACTAAGGACCATTTGACAGCAATTCGCTAGACCCCTAGATACGGTGTTTGTCAACAATGTAATGCGGGCGCAATTCTAAAGCCCTCTGATGTGGTACGGGAAACGTCTACTGGCTGAAGTCGATTCAAGCTGACTTAAACGAATGAGGTTAACAGCAAAACGACAAGAAGCGTCTAGAGCACCTACTATCTTTTCGATACGAAAGCTGCAGAAATGCGCAATGACCGAATGTATCGGAATTATCCATGTCTTTACGATCTAGGGAAATGCTTTCAACTGCTCATTGGTGTAATGGGTAGACGTTGTGTTTGTCATTTGTACGCCGCGGGTTCGATTCCCGTCGGAAGCCTTGGATTAGTTTTGGTTAGCTCTTGTTGGTTGCGTCCCCGTAGCGACCGAAGCGAGCGGAGTGCCATGCAAAGTCATAATAATACATATTCTTGTTCCGCCATTACGCATGTCCGCAGCTTTTGCATCGAAAAGTTAGTTGGTACTCTAGATTCTTGTCAGAGATCGATAAAACTTTCGCGGACACTGACGGACACTCATTTTTATTGATATATGCTTGCTTAATGGGACACACTAGACATATGCTGCAACCACTATTATGTCCAAATGGACTCTGACGGCAAATGCCGTCATGTGTTTAGAGCTCTGTAAAAAGTTTTAGCGATATATCACATCAATTTTGCATGTGTCAGGGTATTAAGTGTGCCACTAGACTCACTCAGTGTGTAAAAAAATATAGGTGAAATTTTTAACGTTTAATTGGTGGGGGACATAATTTGGTCAGGCGATCGTCGCATTCTGGCAATGTCGTGACTATATAGGAAAACCAGCTCTTTGTGTAGGAACATGTTTCCCAGATTGGCATGTATAGCGTTTTTGCGTTTTTGTTATCTTTGCCAAAGCAGCAAAGAAGTTCCCATTCTTAGAAATGCATTTAATTTTGTTATAAATTAGAGCTTTGCAGCTTTGCACCTACTTTGTGGTTTCATTTGTGTAACTGTTCAAAAACATATATGTTTTGTATTGTTTTGGTAGTTATATTATCTATAAATACAAGTTTTTGCATCAAAGTAAAACGTTTTTCTTTCTTTTTACATGCGGCATATGACGTCACTCTCACATTGAAATAAACTCTGTCATTTGTCATTTGCGGGGCATTACATCATATGACGCGGTGTTGTTTTTTTTATATCACTAATTCTTTGAAAAATTGTAATTTTGAAGGTATGTTAAGATTTTCTATGTTATCAAACAGAGCTGTCACCATCAGTGAGATTTAAATCATTTTTGTGATTTAAATACATTTTTTAATTTAAATACTTTGAGTTTAAATATTTTTTCTGAAAGTGATTTTTAATTTATGATTTAAATCTTTCTGAAAAGTATCTTTAATTTTTGATTTAAAAATAGTATTTAAATCTTTCTAAAAGGATTTAAATCAGTAAAAAGATTTAAATCTTTAAAAAAAATTAAATCCTTAAACAGATTTAGATTTAAATCATTAAAAAGTGGTTAACTATAATAAAATACAGCAATAAATACATCCTAAGTGTTTTAGTTCTATGGTTATTTTGTTTTTTGTAATGAAATTTTTTTAATGCGTGTTACTTAATTTTCTTTTTTAAATATATATTGGCTATATGGGAAACTTTTGTATTATTGATTTCTTAAAAATATATATTCCCGATAATTACGATGAAAGTTTCTTCGTCATAAACAAACCCCTTACGAAGCAATCACTCTGTAAAAAGCAAACAAAATACCATAAAAAACCTAGCTAAAAAGTAAAATAGATTTTTCCGCCAGAAAAATATTTCTAGGATAAATTCAAATCAAAAGTATAAAAAAAATAATTGTCAAAAAAAAATAAAGCTGGTTTTTAAGGGAATTTTTGACACATTGCTGCATTGTCAAATATTTAAAAGCTGCTAGCATGCACATAATGAGCTATTTTGTATGTTTGATGTTGTTAGTGTTTTCATTTTAATTAATATAATCGGCTAACATAAAAAGAAGTGCAAAGTTACCAATTATGTGAATGCTAACGGCTTTTAAACCTTCGACAATGTGTCAAAAATTCCATAAAAAAAAACAAAGTTTAAATAACATTTTAATTTGTTTTTTTTTATGTTATTTTGACGTACCTATTGAGGATTGTATTGTTTTTAAAATTTAGATTGGGTGACGTCACACTTTTGCTTTTTTTTCACTTAATTTATATAAATAACATTTTGATTACACTCTAAGGGGCTTTTAATGGTACATAACCAACGACGCCAATTCGTTGTACATAACCAACCAAATGATTTCAATCTTTTTTACATTTTAGATCATTTTAGGAAGTATTCAAATGTTTGCAAAAGATTTAGATTTTAAAAAATATTTAAATCTTTTGAAAAGATTTAAATATTTCCTAAAATGATTTAAAATGTAAAAAAGATTTAAATATAAAAAAGATTTGTGATGCAACCAGTTGTTTGTAAGTCAGCAGATGGTCAAGGGGTCTGCATAGTTTGCCTTCACTTCGGCAACCCGGGTTCAAATCCCGTTGGTCTTAGTTTTTTTTTACGAACAGTTTTTCCTTGATTTTGGGTTTTTCTTTGGTATGACTTGAGACGTCTTTTTGTGATGAAAGCGTTGCGTTGAGATTTTAAAACGCTTTCAATATTTACGTCACTGACGTTTACTGTTCGCGAAAATGCAAGTTTTTGAAATCGCGACGTAATAAAACCCAAACCTGTCACCTGTCAGCAGTTTGTAGGTTTTGCTTTGTGATTTTTTAAAGTTTACTTCTTATATTTCTGAGTTTTTTGCTAGAGCGGGTATGTTTTTTTACTTTGGAAATTATGGCGAATCACATGAAAATGTTATTATTAGCCGATAGATTTAAACCAGAGAAAAATGTTTTGCATACGCTACATTGGTTCAAGAGAAGAAACACGACTAGCAATATATTTTACCAATTGCTGCTATTTAAACAAACCGAGAATTACCGCTTGGTATCAGAAGATTGGTTCGATAAATATCCGGAGTATGATTTTTTCAAGCTATTCCGAGTGACACAGGGTACCTTTAATACATTTCTAACAAAAATTGCTGGACCTGATCTAAGTATTCCATATAAAGGGGGTGGCATATCCATTCCTGTAGATAAGCAGCTCCTTATGACGTTGTGGTGGTTGGGAAAAGGGGAAACCCTTATTTCCATAGCAGAACGATTTTCAGTAGGAGAAACCACTACCAACATTTTAAATCAGTTACTTCTATTACTTGATGAATATATTGTGTGGCCTGATGAAAATGAGATGGAAGTAATTGAAGCTCAATCTCCCAGGTTAACCTGGACCATCCCACTATCGTTCATTTCTTTACAAAATCGGTTAGTAGAAAGAAAATAATAAACATTCAAAAGGATAACGAAACGAACGACTTTTTTTAAATATAATATTCTTCTATGACAATAATATTGACAAGTTGACATATGCGTTCACTATCAAAATGCTTTCGAAACGTTCTCCACCTGGGTTTTAAAATGTAATGAAACGCTTTCTTACATGACGTCGCCGTTTCGACGCATAAATGACACATATGTCAAGATTTCGAAACGGTTTCGAAATCTTCGACCGCAAAAAGACGTGTTTGGTTAGTTTCCTTTTATTGAGCCCCGAAGCGAGCGGAGGGCCATATACTTGCCAATTGCAGATGTTTCAAACTGCATGCGTTCACAAGTGCACTACGAACTGAAATATCGCGCCCGGTTGTAATAATTCGCTTCGGTCGAAGCGGTGCATGCGGTGAATATTGAAAAGTGCCCGTATTCTGTCACTTGTGTCGATACTGTCAAAGTGATCCGGAATCCGGCAACATTGCATTGACATTTGACATGAGTCATGACGTTGTATTGCTGTCATTTCGTCTCTTTCATTCTTTTCTAGTTTTCCTTTAAAAGTTAACCATGGCGGTGAGAGTTTAATTTTTTTTTTAAATTCATATCTTTAATCATCGGAGCAAAACAAGAAAACATTTTTTTCTTTTTATTATAATGTCATATATAAAATATTTATCTACATATTTACAGTGATATATTGGCGATAAATATCACTATTTTAAGAATGAGCTGTTGAAAATTTAAATTTATGATTGTCCCATTAGAACTAACTAAGACCCTTATGTTAAGTTTAAAAACAAGTGGAAAGCATTAAAATCATTTTAAAATGTTGTGATCAATTTATAATGTAATCTGATGACTTGATCAATGTTTTTGTTATGGTGTTTAGTGAACTTGTTTTGCTGAAATCACCCAGAGACCCAGATTTAAGTTTTCAATTTTGAAAAATTAGTGATTAATAATTAGTTATTTTAACTGTTTTTGTAATACAAATCACATTTTATGTTTTAGCCTGTAGCGAAACCGAAACCGAAAAAGGAGAGGAAAGAAGTGAAAGACAAGTCCAAAAACATCATGAAGGACTTACATATCCGGAAGTTGTGCCTCAATATTTGCGTAGGAGAAAGTGGTGACAGGCTCACCAGAGCCGCAAAGGTAAACAAAAAATATGATAGTGCATTTTTTATTTGATTGCATGAGTCCTAGATAATAACGTCCGTACATTTTAGGTTTTGGAACAACTTACAGGCCAACAGCCAGTTTTTTCAAAAGCTAGATATACTGTAAGGTCCTTTGGTATCCGTCGTAATGAAAAGATTGCTGTACATTGCACAGTGCGAGGGGCCAAGGCTGAAGAAATTCTAGAAAGGGGTTTGAAAGTAAGGGAGTATGAATTGAGAAGGGACAATTTCTCAGGTATGTGCTAATAATCCATTATTTAAACTTGCATTAGTCATTTGGAAATTGGATGTTAAAAAGGTGGTGATGAATACTTTGTAGGCAATTTTAACATTATAGGGCATCACTGTCAACTCAATTAGTCTGCTAATCAGGGTTTTTAATGTCACAACTATTGAATAAGTAGTGCCTCTTAGGGCCACTACTTTGAACTTTGATTAGTCAGAACTAAAATAATTGGTATTTTGATTATCATGCATCTATTAATGTCATACTGCCATTAACGCACTTAAAACAGTGATTAATTTTAACAAGTAGAAAGGTTATAAATCTTTTTAATGAGTAGATTTGAAAGTGAAATTGGTTAAAAGTTCAATTATTTACTGAAGGTATGGTATAGGTATGTGGATGAAATTTGTGTGAATATCTTGATTGTTTCTTTTTTTATTGCACTTGATTAAGCAAATAGTATTAATGAGTTAGGTAGATTATATGTTTAGTTTTAATCATCAATATGGTTAGCAGACTAATCAGCATTTAAAGTAGTAGCCCCTTATATATTTTACAGTGATATATTGACGATAAATAATATCACTACCAACTAGTGTTTTGAATGTGTGAATATCATTATGACATTAATACGCAGTCCAATATACTGGACTAGTTTCTGACAAATCGCTCAAGTCTCAACACACTAAACTTCACACTAAGACTGAACAGTCCTGATATGCCCTGTGAGCTTTCTCAGTGTATTCTTCGATCCGAGACTAACCCGGTAGGAGCATGTGTTGAGGCTTGTGGTAAATGGTTTTCCTTTCTGTGTCTATGTCAATGCTGATGGCGGCCAATCAAATTAAACTTTTTACACTGCAATGCATGTGCATGCGTGTTATTGTGGGATTGGGATAGATGTAAAATTTTATAATGTGCTTCCAGTAAACTGGGGGAAAGGCAGTTTGGGCATAGAGTGAATTGTTATTTGTTGTTAAAGGTGTGCTATTCATTTGATGACTATCTCAATAACAGTTTCAATGACTTGATGTGATATGCTTTATATTATGTTGTTAGAATGATATTTTTTGTAGTATGTCTGTATTCTGTTTTATTATGAGTTTCTTACAAATGAATTTTGAGAATAATTTGTAAGTTTATTGAATTTTAAAATGTATTTATGGGTGAAGCTTGTAGCTGTGACTGAACTTTCATGAGTTTATATTTTTGTTGACGTGTAAAAGTACTCCGTGTAATATTCTGGTCCTCTTTCTGAATACATGTATGAATAGATATGTTATATTCAAAACACTGATTAATTTAACAGGGACTAATCGGAGTTAGGGCCACAACTTCAATTAGTCACTTTAAACACTCGTTAAATTAATTAGTGTTTTGAATGTGTCAATGTTATCTTACTTTAAGTAGATGTGTGATATTCAAAACACATTGATTTAGCAGCTTATATATTATGTTTGCACTGTTATGAACATAATAATAACATAATATAATATAATAATAATAATAATCTTTATTCACGGACTAGCCATTACAAAATCACAAATTCGTGCAAGAAAATAAAAGGTTTACCTACAATAATACAATACATGTTAAGGTCCTAAATTAAATTTCTAGCATGAAGAGGTTAGGGTTAAAACAATATAACAAAACAATATATACACACACCGGCATAATTAGGGGAACAGGCAAAATTGACACTAAGTTTGACTTCAATTTCCTCTTGAACCCTTCACTTGATTTTGACTTTTTTTTTTGTTAAATTGTAGCCTGGTTCTTTAAGAATACGTTAGAGATAATGCTGATTTTAAACAATTGGTCCTAATGTCCTATACAGGGCTAAAAAGAAAGTAATGTTTTTTTGTCAATTTTTGGGACACTCTGTAGAGTGAACGAATGAAATTAGATATCATTCGATAATGCCAAATTAAAGATTGATCCTTTCTGAACATTTTCTTTTTTTATTCACTCTGATACCTCAAATATTAAGGATGCTACAGGGTTTTGTTAAAAATAGTACTTTTTATGGGTCGAAGAATTTCCCTTAATTTTTGTAGAGTGAACGAATGATATTTGATATCATTCGATAATGCCAAATTAAAGATTGGTCCTTTCTGAACATTTTCTTTTTTTTATTCACTCTGATATCTCGAATATTATGGATGCTACAGGGTTTTGTTCAAAATAGTGAATTGGCCTACTTTTTAAGGGTCAATGAATTTTCGTTAATCTTTGATATGTTATAGAGACCATTAAATCAAAATTTTTGTATGACATTAAGTTTCATCCCTGATAGTGTTACCGTTATCTATACAGAGATAAATAAACACGCTCCAATTTATGCACTAAACCACAAATTGGATCAGTCCTAAGCCTGGACAAGTGTGAAGGAAGGCCTTCGAAAATAACATTTCACAAAATGGAAAACATAGAAGGGACTTTTATTTATCCCTGTATAAGTAACGGCAACACTGTCAGGAATGAAACTTAATGCCATAAAAAATTTTGGATTTAATGGTCTCCATAACATATTAAAGATTAACGAAAATTCATTGGCCCTTAATAAGTAGGCCAATGCACGAATGATTTTGAATTTCATTCGTTCACTCTACAGTGTCCCAAAAATTGACAAAAAAACATTACTTTCTTTTTAGCCCTGTATATGACATTAGGACCAATTTTTTAAAATCAGCAATACCTCTAGCGAATTCTGAAAGGACCAGGCTACAATCTAACAAAAAAAAAAGTCAAAATCGAGTGAAGGGTTCAAGAGGAAATTGAAGTCAAACTAAGTGTAAATTTTGCCCATTCCCCTAATTATGCCGGTGTTTGTAGTTATCATATACAAAGACAATAAAATAAAATTGAACTTAAACAACATATAAGTACAAAATTGCCTAATTATAGCTTACTTAGCAGTCGTTTAAATTGACTCAAACATGTACCAAACATTTCCAATTCATTTGAGCAAGCATTTGCGTCCCTGCAGATCCTAGGTCAAGGACAATAAAAACCATAGTTACTTCTATGGAAGTTGCCACTGAACAATTGCGTTTGCCTAGTATTTCTTATGGGTGCATGGAAACTTACGTTACTCAATAACTCTGGGCAATCAATGTTATCATAGGAGACATAAATCACAGTTTCTTCTATGAGCTTCCAGGGTTTTCATGTTTAACAATTTCAACAGGTCACAGTAGTTAATATCATCTACTGAAATATGCAGTTTGTAGGCTATATGTCTTAAAAAAACGCCTTTGAACTTTTTCCAAAATGTCAATATAAACTTTATAATGTGGAGACCGAACTAAACTAGCATACTCCAGAGTGGACCTTACAACAGCACAATATACATTTGTCAGAAGAAAAATAATTTTAAAATTGTTCAGTGTTCTTAACATAAAACCTGGAAGCTTCATAGCTTTATTGCAAAGATTCCCAATGTGATTAGCAAACCTCAGATTTACAAAAAATCACACCCAAATCCCTTATGAAATTGCCTCTTTCCAACTTATCACCATTCAACTCATATTGAAACAAGATGAGATTGTGCTGCTTGGAAAAACTAACAGTTCTACATTTTTGGGTATTTAAAGATGTCATTTATAGAGCACCAAGTTGCAAAACCGTTTAAATCAAGTTGCAGACATTCACAATCTGATACAGATTCAATAACCCTAAATAGTTTCAGGTCATCAGCATACAATAGTACAGAACTATTATGTATAAAATCGTTAACATCATTAATATAAATGTTGAATAATAATAATAATAATAATAATCAAGGTGACAAATGACCTCCCTGAGGAACCCCTGAGTTTATGACCATCACCTGAGTAACATAATTTTTTATTTTCACCACTTGCAATATGTCAGTTAGAAAGCCACCAATCCAAGAGAGAAAACTCCCATTGAAACCCAAAGCCTTTAATCTTTTAAGAAGTGTTGAAATTTTTAGCCTATCAAAAGCCTTGCTAAAATCAGTATATACAGAGTCAACTTGGTAGGGATCCTTTATTGATGCTATAAGGGAGTGCTGATACACTAGCAGATTACTCACTGTAGATTTGTTCTCCACAAAACCATGTTGTGAACATGAGATAATATGTTTCAAAAGAGGTGATATTTTTTTAGCGATAATTGCCTCCATAACGTTGGGCACCACAGATATCTTGCTGATTGGGCGGTAGTTAGTGATGTCAGCATTATCACCTCCTTTAAAAACAGGAGTGACAAAGCATTATTTCCATTTCGTGGGGAAAGATCCAACTTCAAGAGACAAGTTAAAAAGTTTTGATTAAACATTTGCCAAAATGCATTTAGTATTCTTTAAAAAAAGAATCGGTATTCCATCCGGCCCACAGCCCAAGCCACTATCTAAATTCACCAAACAGTTAAATACATCCAGAGAACTAATATTACAGTGGTTCAATATAACACAGTTAGGATAAGCAAACTCCATATCCACATCAACATGCCTTACATAAGCAGAAAAAAGTGCCTAGCAAATAGATCAACAATATCTTAGGGGTTTTCCCCTCTAGCCTCACCGAATATCATACATTTAGGAAACTCAGCTCACTCTTTGAGTTTACAAATCTCCAAAATTCTTTTTTACTCTGAACATCGTTTTCAAGTTTATTTATATATTGGGTATGGCTCATATGTGCCAATTCTTTACATTGGGACCTCAGTTTTGAAAACTGAGAATAATCTGAAATGGAATTTTTTTGCTTAAACTTCATAAACATGGTGTTAGAATTAAAAAAACTTTGAAACATCATCTCAGTATTGAGTGATCTGTTTTCTTTGTGCATTTTTAAGTGTCTTTCCAGCCGTTTTTTAAGTTGCTAAGGGGATGCCCATCTTCAAGACTTTGAGGATCAGTTAACTACCTGTTTTGACACCTGTGATATTTTTGCTTAGAGAGCCAATCTAGTTTTAGAAACAACAAATCAAGACCTGACAATTAGTAGTCTGGCAGGTTATGTTTCAGGTAGACTGGAGAGACTTCTCTAGCCAGACCTTTGAACTTTGGAACTTGGCATGTAATGTTGCATAAAATTTTGAGGTTAGATATGGAATATATTCACAGAAACACATGCAAACTGCTGTATATCCACTATAATATGGCTCTTAACCCAAATTTTTTATTATTAAACTAATATATCACTTCACGCATGGCCCTTCGCTCACTAGGGGGCTCAACGGACAGGAACTAACCCAAGGCATACTCAAAATCAGAAAAAAAAAATGCAGTACGACAATCCAATCGTACCAACAACGATTCACACAAACAATTATTTACAGGTAGTATTTGTACTTAAATCCAATCAGGGAGCAGCAGTAAGATATTCAATCTAAAATATAATAGAAATGCCCAACATTACGTGCCATATCCAAAGTTCAACGGCCCGGCTAGTTGCTAATGACTGGAGAATGGTCTGGACACCTCACCTATGCCTCAGTCTTTGACTTAAAATCACATTCAGTCCTGAGTCTTACACTTACCTATTAAAGCATTTTCAGTGTACAAATGAAACATTCAGATCTAAGCCACATTTGTCATTTGAAAGTTTGCTATTTACACTAAGACAAATTTGTAGGTTAGGTGCACATAACCATTTTCCTACAATCTATTTATGTTGATGTTTTAAAGATGTAGCGTAGGAGACAATTAAAGCAGACTATATTTTTGTGATTTGAATGTGATATTTGAAAAATATTAGTGAAACAAAAGTAGGTACCTACTATCAGTGTAAAATGCTTTGATTTTTTATTTTAGCTTCTGGAAACTTTGGATTTGGCATCCAAGAGCACATAGACTTGGGAATCAAATATGATCCCAGTATAGGTATTTATGGTCTGGACTTTTACGTTGTATTAGGCCGACCAGGCTTCAATGTTGCCCATAGAAGAAGGAAGCAAGGAAAAGTTGGTTTTCCACACAGGCTGACTAAAGAGGACGCCATGAAATGGTTCCAACAGAAATATGATGGAATCATTTTAGCCAGTAAAAAGGTTAAATAAAATGTGTTAAGTAAGAAAATCTGCCTTATTTCTATACGCAGACACAAATTTGTATGCGAATTTTGTAAAAATCGTTTGCTGTCGAGCAAAAGAACATTTGAATTAATATAGGTTGAAATATATACTCTTTTTATTGTGTTGCCACATCAAAATGCAGCTATTTTCCTATTTCAGGTTTGATTGCTAATGAGATCAAAGATTGCTTATTTTTATGGGAGAAAGGAAAGAGGCTTTTTAAGTTAGTATAAAGTGTTTATTAATATTTTTTCTACCTTTTAACATTTTCTATTTGCAATACTTATATACAAGGCTACACAGTGATCCAAATATAAGTGAAGATTATCTGTTAATTAAGAAAATATGCATAATTAAGTAAGTACAAAAAAAATAGATTTTTTGAAATATTTTCTTAATTTACACATTCGACTGTCATTATTTCAAAAATCTATAGTTCGTCATATTCGTGGTTTTCCTAAATATATCTGGATGGATGTTCCATTGTTTTTTTTTATTCAAAATCTTGGAAAAATCTAAGATTTTAAAACTCTTAATAAACCTTTTTAAAGAGATTTTCTTAAAAGCATAGTTTTACTTATATCTAGATTACTCTTTGGACATATTTACAGTACCTTACAAACAAAAGTCAGATCTTACATACAAAATTCTATACAAACTTTTCAATACAAATAAATAAATTTTATACAAAAAATAAACGAAAATTCTAAATTAAAAACAATTTGGCACATAACTCGTATCTATATAAAGAAAACTGAGCAAAGAACACAAAATGCAATCACAACCAATTTTTTTCATTAAATTATATGTAATATTACATTATACAGGGTCAGAATTATGAATATATTATACAGGATCGTTTTATTTGATTTCTACGTGGCCCTAATTAAAAAAAGGAGGAGGAAAAAGTTTCAGTGAAGCTTTTGATCAAAGTTACAGATGGTAGTCGTAATCAGGGCCGGATTCACGGTGGGGCAACCGGGGCCCCCACATATTGAGAGCCTCTACAAATCTTGGATTCAAAAATTTTATAACAATAAAATTTGTTTGTGTACTAAACTATCAACTACAATAATGATTTTCAAAAATGACAAAAAAATTATTCTAATTGTGGAGATTTGTTTTTCAAATGTAAAAATAAAATTTCAATTGATATTTACTCATTGAAAGGGCCTCCACTTTTTTCATTGCCCCCGCATCCCTGCGTCCGGCCCTGATGGTAGTACTGAATTACAACTTTGAAAGAGGTACACAGTATGGAAGCATAAAATTCTAAATCAATTCAGAAATTTGAGCTTACAAGTACATATTGTTCCTGCCTTCTTTGAAGTACCTCTATGAAGATGGACACAACTTTTTTGAAGGTTCACTTGGTTAAGAAAAGAACCATATAAATGTATTGGCTAAGTTGTGCAGGGTGTCTGATTTAGATAAAATTGGTTTTATGCTAAAATCTGAAATGGCTTGGAATGATTATATTCAAACTTCATTAAAATAGGTTTTGTTTTATCTAGGGCGTGAACGTGATTAGAGGCAATATAATTATGGAAAAGTGGTGTAAGTCATCTATTCTTAATTATCGAAAGTCGTCTTGTGATGATTCATCATCAATGTGAAAAAGTTTTCTAAAGGTCGATTTGAATACGTAATCGCTCCATGCGATTTTGAGTTTTGAAAGCACCCTATATATTTTTACACGCTATACATACCGTCGATTCAGCGATTGTCAATCAACGGTAACATAATGTATTCATTTGATGAACGGGCCACCGAATATAACTATTTCCATATTTGTGTCTTAAAATTCGGAGAAATGCGGTAAATTTTTGGAGAGCTCGTTTTGCGTACTTCTAATATCGTAGCACCGAGCCTTTATGGGTCTCTCAGAGAGCACTTCTTAACAACAGGGTTAATAGTATTAACGTTAACGGCTTTCATCGAGCACTGCATTTTGTTTCAAAAACATGATTCCCATCCTAACGCACGTCGATTTAAACTTACAATTCCGTCGGTCATTAAAAGTTAAAGCTCCTATACAGAGTATACGTATTTAGGTAAACTTTTCAGCAGAGCCTTGTTGTAATGTCATTAAAATTAAAAAAATGCTGGTTTTCCAGAAACTGATAATCCGAATAACTGGGTCAAATTTGATTCTATTGAAAATGGAGTATAAGCAATGTTCATACCCACATACAGTAGGAAAACAAGATTGATATGTCAACTGTCTCAAGGTGATTTGCATGGAAATTATTTGTTTTTAAGACAACCGGGATTGAACGCGTCGGATGCGTCACCCTGTATATCTCGAACGACAGATCAGTCGAATTTACTTTTTTTTACCTTGGAACCGAGGGTACCTTTTTGTGTGTTGGTTTCACCTGTTTCAAAATTACATTAAAAGGCCTTGGAAAATCGACTGAATTTCGAGACAACAATTTCCTAATGTTTGGGATAAACCGCATTTTAACATCAGACGTTGCAGAATAATATCACTTACATGTATCTAAACCCAAATCACCAACTAATATATAATTCTAAGGGACAAATAAAAATATCATTACATACCATACTGTATACTCATTCAAAATTGCCTTCGTTTTGTCACCATACTTATACTTTTTGTATTTGGTGACTAGTTTAATTGAATGTGGTAAGCAATCTCTTCACTAAGATATTTTTTTAATTCAGGAGGTTATTTTTAAATAATTAATTACGCCTCAGTTGAAGTGTTGAAAGGGTGTTTCAGCGAGAATGATAAAAAGTTAAATTTAAGTTCTTGTGAACTATATAGAATTTTTACTATTTTTGCTACACTTTTTTTTTTCACTTTAATCCAAATTGTGGAAAATTAGGCTTACCAATCTTCTTTTCAATCTAGGCAATTGATTACCTTTAAAATTTGAGATTTGTCTTTTCATGGCTTTACTTTGTAATCAGTAAATATTCTTATCTTTCCTGTATATTTTGTTTAATTAAATATTAATTAAATTGTTAATTCAAAAAACTTATACAATATTAAAGCAATTCAATATCACAAAAAAAAACAATTAGGTTGTTAGTGCAAACTCGATCGATATTTTTCACATACGTGATTTCGCAATATTCAAATGCAGAAAATAAATATAGTTTTATACAGGGCGAGTCAGAAGTTTGTATTAACTAAAAAAAAAAAATCGTGAACCAGCCTAGGGGGATAAATTTATCTATCTCTATGGTTTTAGACTTGGATAAAATATTTGAGTTATACGATATAGTACTTGATAACACTAATTCTAAAGATAACGTTACAGGTATAGAAGAAACATTGAAACAAAGTGATGCTTAAGTTTAGTTCACAGAACAAATTATGCTATATAATTGGCATCTAATTACCTAAATCACTACTCACTAAAAGGTTCGTAGTGTCGAGAATCGACGTGGTAGTGTGAAAAATATAAACGAATCTTAATTTATTCGTAAATTATATTTGATATCCTCATAATCAAGGAGAGCGAGCAGGCCATTACGTTCTTCAATACCTACATTGAGGCAAAAAAACAATATTTTGTTTTGCCTACCCCCTTAAATTGAAAGCTTTGTATTTCGTGCACAAACTTCTAGTTGGTATGCAAAGCATAGCGCATTCGGCCTTAGGCCATCATCAGTGCTTCCTGAAAGCAAGGAAACAATCTTGTTTTTCATATTGAATAGCTTGTCAAAGAATTTGTTTGAAAATGCAAGTAAAAGCTTTAAAAACACTTGCATTTTCAAACAAATTCCTTGACAATCTATTCAATATGAAAACAAGATTGTTTCCTTGCTTTCAGGAAGCACTGACGATGGCCTAAGGCCGAAAGCGCTCTGCATTGCATACCAATTAAAAGTTTTTGCACGAAATGCAAAGCTTTCAATTGAATTACTTCCACGTGCACACAGCCTTAAACCTTATCACCATTTACCTATTGGATACCAATCGATCCCAGTTATGCATGACCATTTTGTTTCAGTTTCTCCATTATTGCATCTTAGTTTTAGAGTTAATACTATAACTACTATATCTTTGAAATCGTTCGCGGAATACAATGTGTTAGTTTTAAAAAAGCTGTAATTTATGAAATTAAAATTGACGAAACCTTCATTACCATACTACATAGTCCCTAATGATACCACGTCGTTGAAACTATTCCAAACTTTTAACGCATCGAATGAAGAGGAAACCTCGCTTAATATCTATCCAATTATGTTGTAGTTTGGAACCTTCGGCAACATGCACTAAAACGGAGTTTTATCCACAATACCGAAACAGAATTATTGTACTCGACGCGCGTTTCGCTAACCATGTTAGCATCATCAGGATATGATTAAAATTGAGTTGAGTTTTATTCATCTCCTGATGATGCTAACATGGTTAGTGGTATTGTGGATAAAACTCCGTTTTAGTAAATTTATCCAATTTTCAGAGTGATTTCTTATTAGATCATTGACGTACATAATTATTTTGATCTAAAAGAAAATTTTTAACACTATTTTTATATTTTTAGGCATTAATGAATTTAAAAATTAATATCAAATTCTAGTTTTAAATCACCGAAAATGGAAAGTAGTAGTATGGAGGGACTTCATGATTTTGTCTAAATTCAGACTTTAAAGTCATAATTCAGATTCTTAAGTCAAGTCGTTTAGGTATACCGATAACTTCACGAGAGCTGTAAGTTTGGCATTACGATTGGCGAAATCAAATACTTATTAATAGTATATTAAGTATTAAGAACAGTGAGGATAGTTTAACAGTCGACGACAATGTATTGGAGGAGATCGGTAAACTTATTCGAGATGTTTATAGTATTTTTGTACGACCATTACAAGCAAACATTAAATGAAGTATATTTCTTGAGCACGTTTTTTTTTTGTTTTGTAGCTAGAACATACTTTTAGCAATGTTTTGAATTTATAAACACAGCCTGCCGTTTTAAAGATAGATACGGTAAATCATTCAAAATAGTATCGTCGTAAAAAAAATTGTAAGCAGCAAAGATCACCATCCATCTTTCAGTCTGGTGTTTCTGATTCTAAGACTGGAATCTGCCAAAACCAGAAATACGAATAAGTTTTAAGAAAAGGTGCAGAATAGACGCATTAATAACTAAAAAAGGGAAATGTAACGTATATGATAATGAATTAAATTTAGGCTCTTGTCTATGGGCAGGCAAGTTTAGTTATGTCATCCACCAATTACACATTGGTCGATGGTTATGTATATGGGCAATAATTGCAATTAATATAATTGAAACAAGGTCAAGGCCTTATAGAGATAGCCCCTAACTCCCATTGTTCACTCCAGAAATATTCTCAAATTTTAAACCAGTATAACTTTAAAGCTAATTATTGACACTTTTGAAACGACGCAGATTCGAAAAGTAAAATGTACGAACTATTGCTGAGCAATGTGGAAAAATCGATTCGGTCGGGGTAGAGCAATACTACAGGATGGGAATAAAAGACGTATCTATACACTTCAGGACGAAATTAACGCACCACCTAAATGTTCAAGGACGATTTTCTTCTAGATGGTTGGTCCAACTTTAATGATTTTTCTTTGTTTTGTCTTCAATATATGGTGTGAGATTAATGCCGTGTTTTATTCCGTAAGAAAATTTGCATCTCATTTTTTATTACTACTAATTGGAAAGCACGTTTCTTTTTAAATCTGTTAAAAAAACTATCTACGGAAAAGACAATGTTTTGGTTCACCTGTATGCTTCCTTTGTCAGGAAGACTACAAGATCCGTAATGATTTCATGTAACTGCGTCCAGACTGAAGGCCAATAAAAAGATGCCTTTAGCGTTTCGTGCCACAAGAATATATATTTTCTAAACGAGAAAAAGATTATTAAAATTGGACGAACCATTTGGACAAAATCGTTGAAATGTTGGTAAAATTAAGGTGGCGCTTTAACTTTGACTTAAAGTGTATATTTACTGATTTCGTTTATATATATAAAAAGGGTCATAGCAAACGAAATTAAGATGCAATTATTTAGTTAGAAATGGTTTAGTAAAAATGGTACTTTAGTAAATTCTGTTACTGCACTTAATTTAAAGAAAAAATTTTTGGGTTCCTATTTTAATAGGCCGTTTTTTCGATAATAGTTGTCGAAAATCTAAACGTGTATGTACGAAAAAATTTTACTTTTTTTAATAAAAGCTTATCGGTTTGTTAATGTTTTCAAATAAAAAGCATTTACTTTGGATATACACGGCTAATATATGATATTCAGGCATCATCATGGCAAAATAAGATATCTCGGGTAGCAATAAAAATTGTAGAAAAAATCTTAAACCATATTATGGGGAATCATATTGATAATCGTCAAAAATACTAAAATTACTTTCCCCGGTATAGGAACCAATAGAAACATCTCACATTACCAGTTATAAAATACAATTCCGTTGCAGGTAGATGATTCTCATCATCAAGATCGACAAAATAAATAGTGCTTTCTTAAGATATTTCAACCAGTGGCGTAGTTACAGGGTGCATTAAAGTGTAAAAAAATGTCTTCACTTCTGCGCCAATGGATGTTAATCCGATGTAAATCCGCTAGTATATTTTGATTGCCAATTTTATTTAGAAGAAAAACGTGATCTTACAAAAATTTATCGTTTCTTGGTTATTTTGAAAAGAAAAATATCGATTAAAGCGAAATAACGATTACCTACATGCTTTTTATGCTCAATAAAATCACATTTTATTATTTATTTCAGTAATTCAGTGATTAAAATAGTAATTTATGTAGGTAAGTAATGATATTTTTATGAATAAGAATATTTATTAAAAATAAATATTCCAAGATATTTGTGTTTTATTTTGCAACATCCTGAATATATATTTTTAACTATATTCTTTGTTACATAAATTACAATTATAGCCATAACATTACTTAATCAAATGTTAAAACATGATTTTATTGGGCATAAAAAGAACATAAGGTAGGTAGTTTCTACAGATTATGATTTTTTTTTGTTTCCAAAATAACCTAGAAAGGGTTAATTTTTGAAAAAAAAAATTAAAAGCAGTTTTTTCTTCTAAATATGATGCACAATCAAAATCAATTGTCAGGTTTTTAAAAACCGTGGAATTAGAAAATATTTTTATTATTTTTTTTTTACTTTTCAATATGCCGCTGTAACTCCGCCACTGGTTGAAATAATTCAAAATTAACTATTCTGATGATATATTCATATGAAATTATTTTATCCACTTTTGGTAGTGGTGTTAAAGCTTGGGACACTTATGTGGCCCTGTATGTAAGCCTCCTCCCGTTCAGTCGGTGTATATCCTGTATCTAAATTTCTGCTTATAAATTTTATTTTTTCTTTACTATAACCCATTTCGCAAGAAAATGTATCTCTTAAACTAGTAAAAATATTTAACGAATGCCAAAAACATCCTGAGAAAAAAACATTTCTCTTCGAAATGCTCAGTACTAAAAAATCCACCAGTGACCTCTTCGAAAGTTGTACGAGGTGGAAGTTTAATAAACAATGTATATTTTCCTTTCACACCCCGTAGTATTGCAATAATTTACACCTGGGCCAGGTATAGTTCTACACTATTCAATAGGTACTCCAAAAATTCCACTTTATGAATCAGTTTTTAAGTTAAGAGTATTTTAACAATGGGGTAAATTTTCATTTTACGTTTTACTTTCAGCTTAATTTTTCATACTGAATATTGCGAGCACACCTACATGAATCGTCACAAATAGCAACTGTAAAAAAAATTTAAATATATGTAGAAAAACGAAGTATTTCGTATAACTGGTTAAAAAGTGTGCAAGCCTGAATTCACTAATAAAATCAGGCAATGTTAGTGAGTGCCCAAAAGCCCTCCTTTAATGTTAGTAGCGTTATTAAGTGATAGATAAGAACAAATAACCGTGTTAGGAAGAAATTTGCTTGAAACTGCGCAAATTCAACATTTTTCTCCATAAGTTCATAAACATCTTTTCACAGGTACTATTAATCGTCACTTAACTAATGGTGTAGAATTTTCAATTAATGTCATTTAGAAAACGTTACATAGAATGTGAATACATCCTGAAACCGTGTCGACTAGCCACTTCGATTGCTACGTCTCCACACTTAATGGTTTTAAAGAGGGTGACCGCCTCCGAGTGTGAGAGGCCTTGAAAGGAAGTACCATTAATTGACAGAAGTTCATCACCTGAAAATTATAAAAAAACTCGTTCATTTTCCGCGCATAAATAGACATTTTAGTAGTGGTCGTCTTTTCCAAAAGACATGAGGACTTTACGATCAACTTAGAATCTTGGTGGCTGGTTAGGGAACCAGATTTAATTTTATTGGTTTTGCTAGATGCCTTGCTCTCCAGAACTTTTCACCTGTTTTGCTTCTTTCGAAGGTTAAAAACATCGTTTCTTGGAAATTGTGAAGGTACTATAAGATACATATATAGCGATAATGAAATGACTCGCAGAAAATTGATATATATTTTACTAGTTAAAAAGACTCGGTTTTGAAGCGCCGAAACTTTTTTTTCTTGATATTTGCTTCATCTAGGTACTTAACAAGCAATTTTTATACATTTTCAATGTCATACTTTTTGGGCACTTTTTACATATAGGTACAATATCTCTGAAGATGAATTTCATAATGCGTGGTGGCCAAGAAGTTCTGGCTAATAACTAATAAGATTACAATAACTAACCAAATAAACAACTGCAGCTGTGGTAGCTCAGACTAAAAGGTTGCCATATATTGTAAAACTGGGCCCAAGTTGATTACGGATTGTGTGCAGAGTTGAGTTAGTAACAATAAATCAAGCAGGCGCTTGATTTTTACCAACCAAACTAACGCAAAATTAGCACCTCGAGCTAAAGACAAAGTGAACATGATTTTTACCAAAGCACACTGGCTAAAACTAATAAAAAATAAACAGTTCAGAAAAATAGCAAAAGTGCTCTTGATTTATTTCACCAGCTTATCTAAGATAACCCAAGATATTTATATACAGCGTCTACCCAGATTTCATTACCAAATGGGAAACTTTTTTTTTATTTTTAATTTTGAGAAAAAGTTATTCTTGATAAAAAAGTTTTGCTTGTTATACAAGCATTGAAAAAAGAATATGTTATACAGGGCGTCAGGAAAATAAACAAAAACATTTAAGAAACAAATTTTAGGCTTCTCCAGAACCACCGTTATTTTGTATGCACTTGATAAGGATTTTTTTAAAACCGTTAAACATTTTTTACATCCTCGGCTCAGAACTTTTTATATCAGCTCTTTCTTAATAGTTCGTGTATAACTTAAAAGCGGTTTATTTTGTGAAAAAAAATACTTTTTTTATTATCATACTTGTGCGATAATGAATGGTGCTGGTTTCATGATAAGTAACAAGTGTAACAGTAAGTATTTTATTGCCAGCTCTACAGACAGTTATAATTAATCAATATGGAAAAGCCTTGATCTATAGTTATATAATAAAGTCGAAATTGATCTGATTGGTAGTGTAAATAACCGTGGGCAAGGTTATGAAAAAATTTCAGACTTGTTCATCAAATTTTTTTAGGTTTCAACCAGCCTTGGCCCAACATTGACCAAGATGAGCTCGATGTATTGCTTCATGTTACAGAGGAACCCAACAAAAACCTTGCGCAAAGATCCCATGATGGGTTACTCAACTAAATTTATCCGAACTGTTTAGAAGAATCACAAATACAAGCCTTTTAAACCAAAACTTATTTACACGTTGTTTCCTGGAGACATGGATAAACGATTTGATTTTTATCACTGGATAATGGTGTATTATGAAGATCATCCAAATTATGTTTTAGCGACGTTTACCACTAACGGAATTTTTTCATGGCAAAGTTCGAGATTTTGCAGTACAGCTAATCCTAAATAGGGTGGTAGATGTCGGAGTCAAGGATATCAAAAAGTAAATGTTTGTGTGATGTGTGGTGTTTTAGGGAACAAAATTTTAGAACCAATTTTTTTCGATAACAACATTAATGAACAGAACCGATTTTATTGCAAAATGACTTTGCAGATATTATTGAAGTTGTCCCTGAATGTAAGGCAAGAACCAACATTTCAGTTACATGGTGCCTCTTGCGATTTCTCGGCAGCAGTAAGAGCCTAGCTTAACTTCAGTTTTAAAGGAAAATGGATTTGGCGAGTTTCGAATGAAGGTGGCAATTTTTCGGATTGGCCGCCGAGGTCCCCCCGACCTCCACCTCTTGATTTGTTGCTGTGGGGACGAATTAAAGAAATTGTTTACAAAGACAGACGTCAACTTCTTATTCAATTAAAAATCAGGATATGACTGACAAGCATGTGAAGATATCCCAGCCGATCATGTAATAAATGCTGTTCGCCAGGTGGTTCTGCTGAAGCCTAAAATTTGTTTCTTAAATAATATGTTAGTTAAAATAGATATTTTCAATAATGTTTGCTTTATTTTTCTGGCGCCCTGTATATTGTCTTTTTTTTTCAATACCATAACAAGCAAAACTTTTTATCAAGAAGTAAATTTTTCTCATAAAACAAAAAATTATGTTGCGTCAAATCATTTTCTTAAAATTTCTCTTTCTAAGAATTTGAAATGGAATATTTTGCGTTGGAAAAATAAATTTTGGTTAGTTTTGAATAGCCTTCCTTGATAAAAATTAAGAACACACTCAGGTATTTGATCTTGACCAGTCTGAACTAATCACAAGTAACCGAGCCAGAATTAATATTTCATGAAAACAACAAGCGCGGTTCATTCTTACCAACCTAAACCGATTGAATTAGCCAAGAAATAATAATTCATAAGAATAACAAGCTCCATCCATTCTTTTGCAATATTGCGATTGTATAAAATCATAAAAAATTATCTTCAGACAAAACCTATTTAACAATTAAACATTACGTTCTCCGTTTCGAAGAAATGTTTACTCGTAGAATATTTCTTTCGAAGAATGATCTATTCTAAAAATGACAGATTATCATTCTATTTATACATCGCACTTATTAATTTTCCTATCGGGTCTAGGGATACATTTATAAATGCGGCAACGTCGCAAATTTTTCTATAACGCGAATATCTACTTATGTTCATTAAATACGGGGTGATAATCTGAAAACTGACAATGGTTGTATTTTATACACTAAAGGAAATGTAAAAAAAACTATTTCTACAAAAACGCGGCGGAATAAAAATTAGGTATTTTGCGCACCACCCTCGCCCACCACTGAAGCACTACTCTAATCTTTTTAAAATCTTAAATGATATTACACTTGTGACACCTCTCTGGAAAGCTTGTCAAAAATGCTTTTCAGCGATACCAAAATTAATGAGATTTTGAGTCTCATTATATATATATATATATAATATATATATATATATATATATACAGTGTGTCCAAAAAAGTATGCAACATATGGAAAACTTCTTTATTATTGGATTCTCAGAAAATTTTATTCTTCATAAAAGTTAGTGCTTGCCCTAAAACAGTAAACGAGTATTTCAAATTTTACGTACTGCTTTTAGTGCGAACGCAAATGTCATTTTTCCGAAATCGCGTCAAGAGTAAAGTACCTTAATTTATAAAGATACAGCAAAATCTTATAGGGAAAAGTTCTTCCAAATTAAAAAAGTATTCTAAATATGAAATTTGAGTTAAGTACATCAATTTTTAATTTCCCTTTTTTTTTCTTGATTTTTTTCTCAAACGTTACGCGATCGGTGAATGCTTTGTTCTTTTTTTATTAGTATACTTGCCAAGCAACTTCAAAATTTATTTAAAGTAGACATTAGTTACATAGTTGCATAATGTTTCAATTTTTACAGGGATAAAAGCCAGTTTAAGTATCAGTGTATTGCAAACACATTTAAACAATTTTGGTCCAAAATACTTGTCCACAATAATTATTACAAAATACAATTGGAATGACTGGCTCAATAATTATTAACTTCATATGTCAGAGCGAAGTATAATTATTGCTATTTATTTGTTTTTATTCCAAATGCATGGCCTACTCTTCAAGACCAAATATTTTATATGGCTTTTTAGGGTACTTGGGCATATTTTACTCATCGGGTGCAAAACAAATAAATTATTACTTGTTTTACATGAAATGAAAAGAGTTGGGTCTGTTCATGATTTTGAGTGGAAAATTTTTTGAATCAAAAGTGTTTAAATGTGTTTGCAACACACTGATGCCTAAACTGGTTATCTCTGGAAAACTGCAACATTATGCAACTATGTAACTAATTTCTATCTTAAATAAATTTTGAAGTTACTTGGCAAGGATACTAATAACAAAAGAACAAAACATTCTCCAGTGGCGTAACGTTTAAGAAAAAATCGAGAACAAAAAATTAAAATTAAAAGTTTATGTACTTAACTCAGATTGTTTTTTTAGATTACTTTTTTAATTTGGAAGAACTTTTCCTCATAAGATTTCTCTGTATCTTTATAAATTAAGGTACTTTACTCTTAACGCGATTTCGGAAAAATGACATTTGCGCTCGCACTAAAAGCAGTACGGAAAACTTGAAATACTCATTGACTGTTTTAGGGCAAGCACCAACTTTTATTAAGAATAAAATTTTCTGAGAAACCAATAATAAAAAAGTTTCCCATATGTTGCATACTTTTTTGGACACACTGTATATATATGTATATATATATATATATATATATATATATACAGGGTGATTCATGAGGAAACGTCAATACTTCAGGTACGTATTCAGGGCCCAAAAATAAACATAAAAGTCTATACAAACATGTGTCCGCGAGGCCTTCGTTTTCAAGATACAGGGTGTTAAAGTTTTTATTTAATTTCTCTATTTTCTAAATAAAATCTATGAAAATGTAAATATTGTAGTGAAACTTGATATCCGGGGGTTTTTTGGTATGACGAATTCGAATCTAATCTTAGTACAGCTCTTACTTGTAGGGGGCGCCACGTACATGGCCTTTCACTTCTTTGAACAATCACAACTTTTTGGTATGACCCCGTATTACATTTTTAAGTAAAACAAATTATTCCTTTGTCATTTTTACGTCAAAAAGGTATACTTGTTAAGAG